>JAODAL010060747.1:0-20720 GCA_025379985.1 Phyllomedusa bahiana | reverse complement strand
CCAATTTCCCCCAAAAAAGTGAAAAAAACACGATCTGAAATTTTACGGTAATAAAAGTATTTTTGGCCCTATAAATTCCCCCTGGGGGTGACTACAAAATTGCTGGATTAAAATTTAAAGTGTAGTCCCCTCTATCAACAAAGCTACTGACCAAAAGAAAAAAAAACCCCTGTCTGAATGTTACGGATAATAAAGGGTAATTTTTGGCCCCTATAAATTCCCTGGGGTGACTACAAAATTGCTGGATTGAAATTTAAGTGCAGGTACCTCATCACAAAGTTGACTGAAAAAAGTGAAAAAAAACATTTCTGAAATTTTTTGGATAATAAAGGATTTTTGGCCCCTATAAATTTCCCCTTTGGGGTTTACTACAAAAATTGCTAATTTAAATTTATGCAGGTCCTCTATCAACAAGTTTGCTGCCAAAAGAAAAAAAAAAACCCCTTCTAAAATGTTACGGATAATAAAGGTTTTTTGGCCCCTATCATTCCCCTTGGTGACAAAAATTGCTGATTAAATTTAATAAAAAGGTACTCTATCAACAAAGCTGGCCTGCGCCAAAGTGAAAAAACACTTATCTGAAATGTATACGGATAATAAAAGGTATTTTTGGCACCTATCAATTCACCTGTGGTGACTACAAAAATTGCTGGATTGAAATTTAAGTGCTAGGTACCTCTATCAACAAAGCTTGACTGATCAAAAGTGAAAAAAAAACACCTGTCTGAATGTATACGGATAATAAAAGGTTTTTTGGCACCTATCAATTCCCCTTTGTGGTGACTCCCAAAATTGCGGGAAATTGAAATTTTTAGTGCTAGGTACCTCTATCAACTAAGCTTGACTGACCAAAAGTGAAAAAACACCTGTCTGAAATGTATAAAGATAATAAACGGTATTTTATGGCACCTATCAATTCACCTTGGTGACTACAAAATTGCTATATTAAAATTTAATGCAAGTAACTCTTTCAACAAGCTGGCCCTGCGCCAAAGTGAAAAAACAACGTATTTTAAATGTATAGGGATAAAAAAAGGTATTTTTTTGGCCACCTATCAATTCACCTGTGGGTGACTACAAAATTGCTGGATTGAAATTTAGTGCTAGTCCCCTTTTATCAAAGAGCTTGACTGACCAAAAGTAAAAAAAAACACCTGTCTGAATGTATACGGATTAATTAAATGTTATTTTGGCACCTATCAATTCACCTGTGGTGACTACAAAATTGCTAATTCAAATTTAACTGCAAGTAGCTCTATCAACAAAGCTGGCTGAGCCAAAGTGAAAAAAAACACGTTCTGAAAATGTTTACGATTAATAAAAGGTATTTTTGGCACCTATCAATTACATCTGTGGTGACTACAAAATTGCTGGATTGTAAATTTAAGTGCTACGTACCTCTTCAACAAAGCTTGATGACCAAAAGTGAAAAAAACATCTGTATCTGAAATGTATACGGATAATAAAAGGTATTTTTGGCACTTATCAATTCACCTCAATTATACATGTGGTGACACAAAATTGCTGCATTCAAATTTTACTGCAAAGTAGCGCACTATCAACAAAGCTTGACTGACCGAAAAGTAAAAAAACACCTGTCTGAAATGTATACGGATGAATAAATGTATTTTCGGCACCTATCAGTACACCTGGAGGTGACTACAAAAGTTGCTGGGATTCAAATTTAACTGCAATTTGCTCTATAACAACAGCTGGTCTGCGCCCAAAGTTGAAAAAAAACACGTATCTGAATGAGACGGGATAACAGTAAAAGGTATTTTTTGGCACCTATCAATTCACCTGTGGTGGCGACAAAAATGCTGTATTAAAATTTTACTGCAAAGTAGCTCTATCAACAAATGCTTGACTGACCAAAAGTGAAAAAAAACACCTGTATGAAATGTATAGCGATTAATAAATGTAATTTTTGCACCTATCGTACACCCTGTGGTGACAACAAAGTTGCTGCTTCAAAATTAAAACTGCAAGGTTGCTCCTATCAACAAAGCTGGCCTGCGCCAAAGTGGAAAAGAAACACGTATCGAAATGTATACGGAATCAATATAAGTATTTTTTGTGCACCTATCAATCACCTGTGGTGATTACAAAATTTGCTGTATTTCAAATTTTAAACTGCAAAGTAGCTCTATCAACAAAGCTGACTGACCAAAGTGAAAAAACACCTGTCCTGAAATGTATAGACGGATAATAAACAATTAATTATGGCACCTATCAATTCACTCTGTGGTGACTACAAAATTGGCTGTATTCAAATTTAACTGTAAAGTGCTCTATCAACAAAGCATGACAGGACCAAAAGTTGAAAAAATCACCTGTCTGAAAATGTATACGGATAATAAGACGTATTTTGACCCCTATCAATTCACCTGTGGTGACTACAAAATTTCTGTATTCAAAATTTAAAGCTAAGTAGCTCGATACACAAAGCATGAGAGACCAAAAGTGAAAAAAACACTGACTGAAATGTATAACGGATAATAAAAGGTATTTTTGGCAACCTATCAGAACACCTGTGGTGACTACAAAAGTTGCTGGATTCAAACCTCAACTGGCAAGTTTGTCTCTAATCACAAATGGCTGGCCTGCGCCAAAGTGAGAAAAACACGTATCTGAATGTATAAACGGGATAATGAAAGGTATTTTTTGGCACTATCAATTCACCTTGTGACTACAAATTGCTGTATATCAATTTTTATATAACTGCAACGGACTTTAACAACAATGCTTGACTGACCAAAAGTGAATAAAAACACCTGTCTGAAATGTATACCTGATAATAAAGGTGATATTTTTGTGCAGCCTATCAGTACAACCTGTGCGTGACTTACAAAGTTGCTGGATTCAAATTTAAATACTGCAAGTGGCTCATCAACATAGCTGGGCCTGCGCCAAAGTGAAAAAAACACGTATTCCTGAAATGTATAAGGGATAATAAAAGGTATTTCTTTGGCATACCATATCAATTCACCTGTCTGGTGACTACAAAATTGCTGTAGTTCAAATTTAACTGAAAAGTAGCTCTTATTCAACAAAGCTTGACTGACCAACAAGTGAAAAAAACACCTGTCCTGAAATGTATACAGATAATAAAAGGTATTTTTGGCACCTATCAATTGACTAACAAAAATTTGCTGTATTTCCAAATTTAACTGCAACAGTAACTATCAACAAAGCCTGACTGACCAAAATTGAAAAAAACACCTGTCCTGAAAATTTAACGGATAATAAAAGTATTTTTGGCACTCATCATACAACCTGTGGTGACTACCAAACTTGCTGGATTCAAATTAAACTGCAAGGTGGCTCTAATCAACAAAAGCTGGCCTGCGCCAAAAGTGAAAAAAAAACACTATCTGAAGATGTATAAGGGATAATACAAAGGTATTCTTTGGCACCTAATCAATTCACCTGTGGTGACTACAAAATTGCTGTAATCAAATTTAACTGCAAAGCTAGCTCTATCAACAAAGCTTTACTGACTCAAAAGTGAAAAAAACACCTGTTCTGAAATGTAATACGGATAATAAAAAGGTTTTTTATTTTTTGCACCTATCAGTACAACCTGTCCCGTGACTACAAGTTTCTGGATCAAATTAAACTGCAATTTGGCTCATCCAATAAGTCTGGCCTGCGCCAAAGTGAAAAAAAAACGTATCAGAAATGTATAAGGGATAATAAAAGTATTCTTTGGCCCTATCAATTCACCTGTGGGTGACTACAAAATTGCTGTATTCAAATATTAAAACTGCAAATACTCTACAACAAAGCTTGACTGACCGAAGAATGAAAAAAAAAACACCTGTTCTGAAATGTATACGGATAATAAACAATATTTTTTGGCACGCTATCAATTCACCTGTGGTGATACCCCCGGGGGGGGGGGGGGGGGGGGTGGGGGGGGGGGGGGGGACCCTGCCCCACCCCCCAAAATTGCTGTATTCATATTTAACTGCTAAGTAGCTCTATCAACAAAGCTTGACTGACCAAAAGTGAAAAAAAAAAAACACCGTGTCTGAAATGATACGGATAATAAACGGTAATTTTTGACTCCCTATCCAATTCACCTGTGGTGACTACAAAATTTCGTATTCAAATGTTACTGCAAAGTAAATCGTCATATCACAAAGCATGACTGACCAAAAGTGAAAAAAACACCAGTCTGAAATGTATAGGCGGATAATAAACGATATTTTTTGGCACTGATCAATTCACCTGTTAGTGACTACAAAATTGCTATATTCAAATTTAAAAACTGCATAGAGCTCTATTCAACAAAGCTTGACTGACCAAAAGGTGAAAAAAACACCTGTTCTGAAAATGTAAACGTATAATAAAAGGTATTTTTTGGCACCTACATACACACGTGGTGACTACAAACTTGCTGGAATCAAATTTAACTGCAATGTGGCTCTATCAACAAAGCTGGCCTCGCCAAGTTAAAAAAACACGTATTTTTACATTGTATACGGGAATAATAAAAGTTGTTTTTTGGCACCTATCAATTCACCTGTGGTGACTACAAATTTGGCTTATTCAATTTAAACTGCAAAAAGTAGCCTCTATCAACAAAGCTTGACTGACCAAAAGTGAAAAAAACACTGTCTGAAATGTAATACAGATATATAAACGTTATTATTTTGAACCCCTATCAATTCACCTTGGTGACTACAAAAATTGCTGAATTCAAATTTTAATAATGCAAAGTTAGCTCTATCAAGCAAAGCTTGAGCTGACCAAAAGTGAAAATAAACAACCTGTCTGAAATGTTATAGCGGATAATTCACGGTATTTTTGACCCCTATCAATTCACCTGTGGTGACTACAAAATTGCTGTATTCAAATTTTACTGCAAAGTAGCTCTATCAACAAAGCTTACTTGACCAAAAGTGAAAAAAAACACCTGTCCGAAATGTGATAGGAAAATAACTATATTTTTGGCACCTAACAATTCACCTGTGGTTGAACTACAAAATTGCTGTATTCAAATTTAACAGCAAAGGTAGCTCTAACAACAATGAAGCTTGACTGACCAAAAGTGAAAAGAAACACCTGTCTGAAAATGAAACGGAAATAAAAGGTATTTTTGGGAACCTATCAGTACACCTGTGTGACTACAAAGTTGCTTTGCCTGGATTCAAATTTAATTGCAAGGGTGGCGCTATCAACAAACTGGCCCTGCCCAAAGTTAAAAAAACACGTACTGTAATGTATACGGGATAATAAAAAGGGTATTTTTTGGCACTATCAATTCACCTTGGGGGACTCAAAAATTGCAGTATTCAAATTTAACTGCAAAGTAGCTCTATCAACAAAGCATTGAACTGACCAAAAGTGAAAAAAACACCTGTCTAATTGATATGGATAAATAAATGGTATTTTTGGCCCCTATCAATTTACTCGTTGGTGAGCTACAAAATTGCTGCATTCAAATTTTACTGCAAAGTAGCTCTATCAACAATGGCTCTGACTGACCAAAAAGTGAAAAAAACACCGTCTGAAATGTATATGCAGATAATAAAAGGTATTTTTGGCACCTAACATATACCTGTGGTGCTACAAAGTTGCTGGATTCAAATGTTACTGCAAGTTTGCTCTATCAACAAAGCTGGCCTGCGCCAAAGTGAGAAAAGACACGTATCTGAAATGTATACGGGATAATAAACTGGTATTTTTGACCACCCGATCAATCACCCTGTGGTGACTACAAAATTTGTCTGTATTCAAATTTAACTCAAAGTAGCTCTATCAACAAAGCTTGACTGACCAAAAGTGAAAAAACACCTGTCTGAAATGTATACGGGAATAAAAATGGTATTTTTGGGCACCTAACAGTACACCTGTGTTGGACAACAAAGTTGCTGGATTCAAATTAAACTGCAAGGTGCTCTTAGATCAACAAAGCTGGTCCTGCCCCAAAATTAAGAAAAAAACACGTATCTGAAATGTATAAGGGATAATAAAGGTATTCTTTCTTTGGCACCTATCAATTCAGCCGTGGTGACTACAAAATTGCTGTATTCAAATTTAACTGCAAAGTAGCTCTATCAACAAAGCTTGCCTGACCAAAAGTGAAAAAAAACACCTGTCTGAAATGTAAACTGATAATAAAATGTATTTTTGGGGGGGGGGCACCTAATCGTACACCTGTGGTGACGACAAACTTGCTGGAATTCAAATTTAACTGCAAGGTGGCTCATCAACAAAGCTGGCCTGCGCCAAAGTGATAAAAACACATATCTGAAATGTATGAACGATAATAAAGAGAGGTCTTGGTTTTTGTGCACCTTATCAATTCACCTGTGGTGACTACAAAATTGCTGTATTCCAAAATTTAAAACTGCAAATTTAGCCTCTATCAACAATGCTTGACTGACCAATAAGTGGAAAAAAACACCTGTCTGAAATGTATAACGGATAATAAACGGTATTTTTTGTGAACCCCTATCAATTCACCTGTGGAGACTACAAAATTGTTTTATTCAATTTTTAAACTGCAAAGTAGCTCTATCAACAAACTTGACTGACCAAAAGGTGGAAAAAACACCTGTCGAAATTATACGGATCATAAAATAGGTATTTTTGTTGGCACCATCGTACACCTTGGTGACTACAAAGTTGCTGGATTCCAAATTTATACTGCATATGGTTTTGCTTATCAACAAGAGCTGGCCTGCGCCAAAGTGAAAAAACAGTAATCTGAAATGTATAAGGGATAATAAAAGGTATTCTTTGGCACCATATCAATTCACCTGGTGGTGACTACAAAATTGCTGTATTCAAATTGTAACTGCAAAGTAAAGCTCTTCAACAAAGCTTGACTGACCAAAAGTGAAAAAAACACCTGTCTGAAATGTATACGGATAATAAAAGGTATTTTTGGCACCTATCAGTACACCTGTGGTGACTACAAAGTTGCTGGATTCAAATTTAACTGCAAGGTGGCTCTATCAACAAAGCTGGCCTGCGCCAAAGTGAAAAAAACACGTATCTGAAATGTATACGGGATAATAAAAGGTATTTTTGGCACCTATCAATTCACCTGTGGTGACTACAAAATTGCTGTATTCAAATTTAACTGCAAAGTAGCTCTATCAACAAAGCTTGACTGACCAAAAGTGAAAAAAACACCTGTCTGAAATGTATACGGATAATAAAAGGTATTTTTCGCACCTATCAATTGACTACAAAATTGCTATATTCAAATTAAACTGCAAAGTAGCTCTATCAACAAAGCTTGACTGACCAAAAGTGAAAAAAACACCTGTCTGAAATGTAAACGGATAATAAAAGGTATTTTTGGCACCTATCAGTACACCTGTGGTGACTACAAAGTTGCTGGATTCAAATTTAACTGCAAGGTGGCTCTATCAACAAAGCTGGCCTGCGCCAAAGTGAAAAAAACACGTATCTGAAATGTATACAGGATAACAAAAGGTATTTTTTGGCACCTATCAACCTGTGGTGACTACAAAATTGCTGGTTTCAAATTTAACTGCTATGTGTCTATATAAACTAATCTGGACTGGGCAAAATTGAAAAAGAACACCTATCTGAAATGTATACTGATAATAAAAGTGGAGTTTTGCACCTAACAAATAGACCTGTAGTTACTAGAAAAGATCTGTAGCCTAATATAAGGCAATGCAATGTCTAAACAAAGTTTTGGCTGTACAATATCCAGTATCCTTTATAGAGCTTGTCTGTGTTCGCCCGCAGCCCCTCCCCCCACTCGCTCCCCCCTGTGGCTTTACAGCGGTAGATGCTACTTTAAAATTCTCTGCCTAACTACCTAAAATCTGCAAATCTCCGATCTAACTAAGTTCTAAGGATCACAGCTAAAAGTAGAGCTGTCTCTGTGAAAAAATAGAATAATTTCGCTGAGCTGTTTGCTGAGCTATTTGGACAGAGGCAGAGCGCACGTCCTACTGCGATGAGACACTGACACACACTGATCATGAACAGGAAGGGCTGTTCTATGTAAAACGAGGTCATGTGATTTTTCCAGCCAATCGCAACCATACACATCCCAGTCATGACGTTGCACACACATCTCACCCTGCTCTATTCTGTAAGCTGATTTGCTGGCCGCCAAAATGACCGGAAGCGCCGAAAATGGCGCGATATTAATAGATTATGCACAGATTTAACCTAAATTATCGCGTGATCTAAAAAATCCGATCAACGTAAATACCGTGCCGATTTCAACTTTGTCGATAATAATCGCTCAACACTACTCACATTGCTATGCTGTGTCTGTAACTTCCATTCACTTAACAACTTAGATGTTTCTGTAATACCAGCTACTCCCTTTCCCCTTCACTGAGGCAGAACATGGTAAAAGGGGGCCCCATTCAAGAGATACATGCATGTCTTAGTGGTGAGACCCACCTCCATAAGACATTTATGACATATTTTGTGGATATGGATGGTAATAATCCTTTAACTTTAACTCAGCCAGATACACCAGGTTATATAGCATACAGGCAAACAGTATTAAATCACACTTAAGTCTAGTGCAGTGAAAATTATTTTCTCCAATCCTGGTAGTCTGAGACAGTAGAGACTTACTTTCTGTTTCATTGGTGGTTTACAGTAGTAAAGGAGCTTATGTCTGTATTTCTGGGGGTCTATGGCGTTCAAAGTGTTAGCATCTCTAGCGACCTAGGATAGTGAAAGGATAAATGACAATATTCCTTGTGGTTTAGTGATTATATATCAGTATATGTGGAAGTCTAGTACATTATGGGGGTCTAGTTCAGAGTAGGGGTTAAAGTCCGTATACCTGTAGATCTAAGACAGTAAGGGTTTGTCCACACAGCAGGTTAAAATACTGACCGGATTCTGATTAACATCTTAAGCCGAACACCTGAAAAGTAGTTAATGACCAGAACATTTTTTTTGTTTTTGCCTCTTTGCGTTTCAACAGTTGTAACTTTTTTATTTTTTCAATGACGCAGTTGTATGAGACCTTGTTTTATTCTAGACAAGTTGTACTTTATGGGGGAATAGTTTAAGTTCACTTATAAATAATTGCAGTATTTTTTTTTTTTATTGTTTTTATTTTAAATTTTTTTACACCATTCACATTTCACACTTAATAACTTGTTAGATTAATTCTAAAGGTTATTACGGTTGTGTGGATACCTAACTTTGCTGACATGTTCCTAGAGGAGTACAGCTGTTAATCTCCACATATCGCCGTAGATTATGGAGCGACGTTTCAGAGGATTAACCTCCTTTCTCAAGCTTGAGAATGTGGAAGAAGTTCTATTTGCCATTTTAATGAAATATATCAATCACACCTATCCTGTCTTGATCAGACCCCGAAAAGTCTTTTTCTTTAGAGGTGGGTGCTTCTTCCGTGGCAGCAGAGGAGCTCCTCACTCAAAAAAGTACCAAAGGCAAGACCCTCACATGTGGATTCTTTTCCAAAACATTCTCACCTGCAGAAAAGAATTTCACTATCGAGGATTGGGAATTACTGGCCATCAAGTTGGCCTCCTGGAGGGAGCTCGTCATCTTCAGCATTTACTCTCATCACAAAAATCTCCAGTACCTCCGGCTCAATGTCTCAATCCACACCAAGCCAGGTGGTCCCTTTTCTTCTCGCGGTTCAACTTTCTGATTCCTTTCCGTCCCACAGAGAAAAACGTCAATGTCGATGCCCTCTCCCGTGCTTCTGATGTGATCAGGGAGGAGTTTGTCCCTTAGCACATCATGTCCCCTGAATGTTTGGTTTTCACAGCCCCTGTTGAGCTCCAACGTGTTGCCCCAGGTAAGACGTATGTGTGCACTGTGCTCCAAAGGAAAATTCTGAAATGGGAACATTGCTCACAAGAGAGCTGGGCACCCCGGTGCTCAAAAATCCTATCAGCTTATCTACTGTTTCTACTCATGACCAGATCTTGCCAATGATGCTAAAGAATGTATGGAATCCTGTACCTCCTGTGCCCGCGACAAGATGCCACACCACATTGGCTGGTTTGCTGCAACCTCTGCTGACCCCCAATACTCCATGATCTCATGTGGCGATGGACTTCATCACCAATCTGCCATCCTCCTCGAGTAATACTGTTATTTGGGTGGTCACAAATTGGTTTTCAAAAATATCACATTTTGTTCTGCTGCCAGACTTACCCTCTGCTCCATGCCTTGCCAGCCTTTCATTTGAACACGTCTTGCATTTTCACGGACTTCCCCGGCATATTGTCTTAGAACGGGGGGTCCAATTTGTCTCGAGGTTCTGGCGCACAGTCTGCTCCTGACTACAGGTGCAGTTGGATTTTTTCTTGGTCTACCATCCACAGATGACTTGTCCAGCCTGCTGCCAGAGGCATAGTTTTATACAACTCTTTGGACTCGGAGTTTGCCGGTGCTTACCCTTTCTAAGTTGTCTACGGACAGCATAACCACCCACCACTCCCTTTGTTGTCATCTTCTGTCTGAGATTCCTGCAGTGGATGACATGGTTTGGGATATGACGTCCACTTGGAATCAGACATGCCAGTCCCTGCAACAAGCAGCGGTCCATATGGAGGCTCAAGCAGACAAGAAAAGAAGACCTTCCTCGACCTTTGCTCCTCGAGACAAGGTGTGGCTGTTGGCCAAATACATTCAGCTTAAGAGCTCCAGTTACAAACTAGATCCTCGCTTCCTGAGGCCTTTGGAGCGTATCAACCCAGTGGCCTTTAAGCTCCGACTCCCGACTAGTGCTGAGTGCTGAAATAGAAAAAAGTTTAAATCTGCCAGATTTTCACTAAAATCTTGGTTCCGAGATGAAGAGATTATTTCTTTAAAATTTTATCAATAATCATCATCGCGGATTCCAATCGCGCCATTTTTGCCGATTCCTGTAATTTTGGCTCCCAGCCAATCAGCACAGAGCACAGGGGGGGATGAAGAATGTCACCAGTGGGGTGTGTAGGGATCTCATTGGCTGCTGAAATCACATGACCTCATTTTATCTATGTCACTGCACTTCCTGCTCAGCAGCATTAGCTTCCACACAGCGAACAGAACGGATAGCTGTCTCTCTGCTCAGCTTTTTTCAAAGCTAGTAGAGACTATTTCCCAGCATTTTTACTACTGAAAAGGGTCCTTAATAGATTAGTTAGCTTAGGGTACAGCAAGATTAGAGAATTCTAGTTAGTATTAGTTAGAGATTTGGAAACAGCTCCAGTGCTCTGAGCAGCATAACTGCGGGGCTTGGAGGGGGGGGGGGCAGGCTCGGGGCGGAGGGGCAGATCCTGCATCAGACATATTTCTCCTCTCAAGCCACTGTAAAATAGCACCAAATTTTTTTTCTGCATTGCCAGCAGCCAGCTCAGTCTGAGTTATGGTTGTCCCCTTGTTGTGGAATGCACGTCTGCATTTGTATTACTCATATTTCTCCTCTCAAACCATGGTGAAATAGCACCCAATTTTATTTCTGTGTTGCTAGCGGCCACCACAGTCTGAGTTACAAACAAACAGCTATAATCCAGGTCCTATTGTAAAAAATGTGGTTTCTAACAAGCATTTCATCTACACAATGTTTACAAGTGTCCGAAAGGTCATCATTTCTCCAGCTTTTGGGGTCAGTTTGCTGTGAAAAAAAACACCTATAATCCAAGTCCTATTCCCAAAAATGTTTTTTTAAAAACTCTTTTATCCTGGCTAATTTTATTGAGTGTTTGAAAGGTCATTTTTACTGCTTTTGGGGTCAAGCAGCTGGAAAAGGCTGCGGTATTCAAGGTTCTATTCAAATAAATCTTGTTTCAAATACTCATTTCTTTCTGATAATTTTACTCTCTGTGGCCATAAGGGAATTTCTGCTGATTTTGGGGTCAGGTTACTTTAAAATGGGTACCAGGGGAGCCAATAGGGCAGTATTCCTGTCAGGGACCCTAATCAAAAAGGGGCCCGGTGATATGTTAAAAATAGGAAGTAGTAATGGGTGGGCACCCCATTTCATTTAGCTGCATGTGGGCATGCAACGGTTAATAGATGACTGACGGCAGCCCTGGCTCTCCCCGCACCCACTCTAACTAGGGCCCTGCAAGCTGAACCTCCGCGTTCCCCATTTGGATGTTCTTGCTGCCACCACATATATGACAAGTTGTTGGTCCCTGGTGCAAAAAGGATCTCCCGCTAGTTCCTGCCATTTCCAATACCGGTGTCTTGTTTTGTGTCAAAGGGGCCCTGTAGCAGCTGCTACCGCTGTACTTGCGTCCTCATCTTTTCGATTAGCCATTGAACGGAATGAATTATTTAAGCCTGTGAATTTTTTTCTGCGTGGCTCTTGTAGCCTAATTGTCTTGACTAAGATGCACCACATATCCAGTTTACTGTTGTGGATGTTAATCCCAGCTTCACCTCACCTGTTTGGGTGTAAAAGTGAACCTGGTGTTCCTCTCCCATAGACTTTAATGGGAATCGGAGGTTAATCACAATCGAGGATCGAAAATAGGCGAGATGATTCCCCAAAATCTGGAATTGACTAGAAGCAGATTATTGGCCGAATCGCTAATCACTACTCCCGACTACTATGTACATCCCCTCCTCTTTCCATGTCTCCCTGCTGAAACCTCTAGTCCTACACCACTTCTCTCGGAAAGTCACCTGCCCTTCTCCAGAAGCTGATTCCGCCAACGTTTTTGTGGTGAAAAATTTCAACCATGAAGACGATCTGAGGGAGGTGACATTTTCTCATTGACAGGAAAGGGATAGCGACCTGGTAGGACTCCAGTTGCAGCAAGCCCAACCAGCCTTGCGACGGGCTCTGGTGAACACTGGGACCTACCTAGATTCTTCTTTTTGGTGTGGCTTTTACCACCGATTGAAGTGAGCGACAGGATTCACTAGATTCACTACTCCAGCTATTATATAAACCAGTTAAGTTCATAAACAGATAGCTGCTTCAGGGTGATTTTCCCTCTTCAGTGCAGAGTAGAACCTCTTTGCACCTCACTGTACATTTGCATATGACAAAGGTTTTTGGGAAAGAGCTGAAGAGCTCACCAGCGCCATCTATTGGATGTAGTAATCATCAATTCACATGTGACTAAGTCTTACAACGTGAACAGGATTGGTACCAAGCAAGTAAAGTTTAGTAAGTCCTCACACATGGTGCCTCTCCACGATTAGATACATTACTTCTTCTAAACTACAATTGTCTCTCACCTAGCCAATCAGTAGGCTCTACACTGCACTGACGAAGGGCAATCAACCTGATACAGCTTTCTTTAGATGAGCTTTACTGGCTTGGTTCCAATGCTTTACAAATTGCAAGACATAGTAACCGGTGAATTGAGGATTACTATATCCAATAGATGGTGATGGTGAGTTCTTCAGCGCTTTCTCAAAAGCCTTTGCAATGATCTCTGGAAGACAGCAGTGGAGCAGATAGTGTGATATACCTCAGGTCCAATTTTACTCATCTTTCCAAGCTCCAGTTTCCAACAAGATGGAAGCAGGAAGACATAAAGAGGGCAGAGCAGCTGTAAATTTATAACAACATGCTGTCTTTCAAATAATTTCAGGAGTGCTCTGCTTGATCTTTAAAAGGACAGTCAGGGTTATTGCAGTGAGGGGTCTGTGGGCCCTTTAGGGGCTGGTCAAAAAAATCTAACAGTATAACCCCTATAGCTGTGATATTAATGGTGATGATTTCACAGTGTGTAAAAAAGTTTCAATGCTGTTGCAGGTTAAAAAAAAATGGAGTTTAGTTGTTGAAAATTAGTCCAACTTCAGTCAGATTAATGTGGTGCATGATAAGGCTATTTGTATTTGGAACCCTGGTAATCCAAGTTTGATTTATTTTAAAATAAAATGATGCTACATTATAATAGTTAAAGGGGTTGTCTTGCTAAAATGATTGGTTTTTAATCTAAAGATCTTTAAAAAACAAGCTATTTTGCAATAGGTGTTGATTAAAAATGTCCTACTGATTTTTAGATATTCCTTGTAATAGGAGCTGCATCAGCTCCTCTGATCACTATAGCCACCAACCTGCTGTGTTTTTCTCACTGGCTGCCGGCGCTGGTGACATCAGCAGCATCTCAATGCAGGTCAGAGACCGGAGCGCGCACAGAGCCTCTCCGTCTTGTTGTTGAGGAGTTTGTGTGCCCCCCTCTCAGCTGTTTTAGTATAGCAGAGCTTCAAAGACACGTCGGCTCCACAGAAACACTGTGCCTGTTCTCCATTCTGAACGGAGGAGGGGCACAGATAGTGTGTGATGATAGCTGCCCTTTGTCTATTCTGATGGAAGACAGCACATAACAGTGTTGTTGCTTGTGATGTCTGTGAAGCTGTGTATGCTAATACAGCAGATCAGAGGGCATAGGAATGCTTATTTACCCCCTCCCCCACTCTGCTATTAGCATACACAGCTTCACAGACTTCTTGGCTCCACACTCATAGATCAGCCCTCTCCCTGCTGTTTCCTGACTCTGTGGAGAGGAACAACAGGAGCTCGGCCACAGCAGCAGCACAGTGCGGCTGATCCAGCAGTGAGCAGCCGGCAGTAGATCTAGGCAGGCACACACAGGGTTAACCCTGGCAGCAGAACACCAACCCCCCCCCCCACACACACCTCCCTGCTGTATAGAAGTTACTGAAGTCGGAGGAGAGGAGGAGAGCCATCTGTGTGCCTTCTGCTACTCTGGATTTCCATGATCTAGGACGGGCACAGTAAAGTTTATTACTTCTTTCATCCACTGTAGTTAGTGAATGAGGTACAACTTTGAGCAGGAGGCATGGGGCAGTAAACTCTCATGTAGTTTCCCTAGAACACAATCCCAACGCTAAGTCTGAATGAATGAGACTTAGAATCGGGAGTGAGAACCAGGGTGCTGATGTAGGTGAAGGGAGGGGGTAGGAGAAGAGGCAGACAAGAAGCACGCCCCTGAATTCAAAATCCTATGGTCCCAGAAACAGAGGTTAGCTGAAAACCTATAGTGAGACAACTCCTTTAATGAACTGTCACATAACATGCAAAGTATGTACATAATGAAAAATTTAGAGGTTTATTTGCTGTTACAATATTTTTTATACAGTTATATAGCTTTTTCATAACATCAATTACTCTCTGTTCAAGCTTGAGAAATATTAATAATCATATTAAAAATAGGGTTGAGTCAATGTAAAGAAATAATAGAGGAATTTGACATTAAAAACTGAATTTGTACACAAACTTTACAGTTAAATGTAGAAAGTTGTACATATTTTTGTGGTTTATTGAATAAATGTATTGTTCCAAGCAGAATGTAGCATGATTATTATTTCACATATCAATGACAGACAGTTGCTAAAGTGAATATGCTTCAGACTATACAAATGATATAATTAGAGATGGGTGAATTTCTCAAAAATTTGGTTCACCAGATTTGCCGAATTTTCCTTTCGAAACAAATTTATTTGTGGAGCATCGCGTTGAAAAACAGCTATTTCCTGGCTGCAGAGAGCCTGTAGGGTGTTGTAGAATATTGTGCCATGCTCACATATGCATAGGGAGAGTGCTGTGGTCTTGATACAATGCTGTGTTTTAGTTTGACACGCCGATGACAGCCGCCGCTATTAGAATCGATTCACACTTCACTTCTCTGGGCAGTTACAGGGGTAAAACATACCAAATAACTGAAGTGGGAACACAGCCTGACAAGGAAAGAACCGAGTTGAGGGCCAAGATCCTATATAGCGTCAAAGAACGCAATAGTAGGTTCCTGTAGGAGGAACAGGTCACAGCACAGTAAGGGGACGTCACAGCAGGGGTCACTCCATGAGGCCATAGCTTCCGGTGTCATCTAGTGGCCGTGTGTTGACCACCAAGCCAACGGTTCTCAAATGGTTGACTAGGTCATCCACTTTCTCCCAGATGACATCTGACAACCCTGGTAGCATCCGTTAGACAGAACCTTTAGTTGGCATTGGCCAGGAGCAGGTCAGGGGCCCTCACCTGTCCTCAACCCGCCTCTGTCCCGTTCGGCTCCTACAGCCAGAGAACTACTGCCTGTGCTGTGGGATCTGCGCCACTATACTGTGAGGACAAACTATTTGAGGACTGTGGTCAGCAAAGAGGTGGGGAAGAAATCTGCTGCTTTTTGCAGAATTGGGCAAGTAGTGATGAGGAGAGTGGCATGGGGGGTTATGTTGTGAGTGGTCAGGCTCTGTACAGCGAGACCATTGAGGAGGACAGCGGTGACAGGCAAACACTAATCGATGTAGCCGATCGCACTTGGAAGCCAGGTGAAGCAAGCAAGGCTGGGACAAGGTATTCTGGTGCCCTAGTTAAACAAGACATAAAGTGCCCCCCAAATGGAAAATTCAGCCCACTCCATGCCTCCTTGCACGCCCTTTTCTGCCTGGGATGAAGTGGCGCCCTAGACAGTCGCCTACATTCGACTAACCATCATCCGGGCCCTGGAAGCAAGGGCTTTATCATCATCATCGGGAGAAGAGAGCGGCAGCTTGCGCATCAGGCAGTGGCGCAGCTTTCAAGTCAGTAGTATGGCCGGGAGTGGGTAGCGTGGCAGCAGTGCGAGGTCGGGAGCCAAACAGTCATGATTTAGACCACCCACTTTGCAGCAGCGGTATCACTCAGTCAGTGCGGAGCATTGGTGGTAAAATCACCTACTCAGCAGTGTTCCAGTTTTCTGCCAAGACACCGGAGGAGGCGAACATAACTATATTTACAATCTGTGGGTAGAAAGTAAAGCGTAGCCAGGGGCCTAACGTTGGCACCACAGTCCTGCGTCAACATATGCAGAGTTACATACCGTGGCCTGGGAGAAACGTATCTCATATGTGGTGGTCCATCCTCCCGCAGGTCTGACGGGGGGGTTCCTCAGCACTCACATACTACTGCCAAGGCTGCAGTGGGAGGTTGGGGTTGTAAAAGCAGTACTAGCTCCATCTGCAGCAACCAGAGTCTGGAGTTGTTGATGAGCAGCTTTCTTCACCCCCTAGTGATTTAGGTACCTACCAGCAGCAGTTCCTGGAGCAGACCCTGAACCCTGGATTCTTCTGGCTACCTGCCTCAGCTACTATTCTGATGCTGCTACCCGCCTGATGCCACACAGCTGCTGCCAGCTGCTCCTTCTACCACCCACTATCTTAACCAGGGACTGGTATTGCCACCCACCTCCCCACTCTCCACTGGGCCATTATGTAGCCTTCTGATGCTGCTGCCACCTCACCACTCAGTTCTCCTCATGCTGCTGCTGCTGTCTCCAGGCTATGTCACCATGTCACTCTCTGGCTTCATGCTGCTGCTGTTGCCACCTTATCATTATGTCACCTAGCTGCCGCCACCTCAAAATTATGGCATTGTGCCACTCTCCGGCCTGATGCTGCTGCTGTTACTGCCGCCACCTCCACACTGTGTAATTGTGCCAATCTGTGGCCTAATCATGCTGCTGCCATCTCCACAATCTGTCATTTGCCAGTCTGTGGCCTGCTCATGCTTCTGCCAACTGACCACTCTCTCAGTCGACCACCCTGTAGTTTCCTAATGCTGTTAGCACCCTCCACCATTCTATGACGTTGCCACTATGTTTGGTTTTCCCCTTCTTTTAATCTGTTAGAAGGAATGAAAAGGACAAACACAACCTAGTGTGTCTTCGGAGAAGCCGATAGGCTAGTTTGACCTCCTTTGTTTGCATCAGGATTGTCTGATGATATGGTAACCAAAAGCAGGAGTGGATACAAAACACAGAAGACATGCAAATATTCCATTTACTTATTATCTTTGGGTTCAACTCCTGTTTCTTTTTGGCTTTAGCAATGATGAATTATTGACAAATTGAAAGCGGACACTAAAGGATCAAAGGAAGGGCAAAATTATTAGTGACGTCAATGCAAAATTACTGATGACACCATTTCCCTTGGTATAAAATACCCTACAGAATGAACCAGATGGATTTAAGGCATATATGAGGCAGAAATACACACTCCCTGGATTTTATGGAGAATACCCCACAAACTAAAACAAACAAAATAAAAAACGCTGGTTCAGGAACAGATGTGTATATGACACACACTTGTGAAGATCTTTCACCCTAGTAGCTCAAAAAACAGATTTGTTTTGCACAGAGTGCAAAACAGTGCTGCAGCAGCCAGATGCTTGTGGACAGGAGACACACTGACAAGTGTCAGAATTTAATATGGCTGCTGTATTTATAGGGCTGTGACGTCACACAGAAGCCCGCTAGCTATTGATTGGCTTCACGTCTGCACATGACATTGAGGGTGTTCCTTTCTTCCTCCCATAGTTCTCTGCCCCATGTCAGGCCATGTGCTTGAGGCCATTTTAGAAATAAAGATGATTAGTTCCCACGAATCACCATGAACTTCACCTTTGTGCAGAATCGAATTTTTCCTGTAGTTCTAAACTAATTCCACTTCGTTGGAATTGATTCGCCCATCTCTAGATATAATGCATAGTAATTGAAATACAATATATGCCAGGCAATTGCTCAGAGATAATGTTTCAAGGATAATTTAGCATAATATTTGCCTCGTTATCAACAGTTGTCAAAAAAAATTGCTTCAATCTGGATAATTCATAACAGGTTGTGTGTCACAGACAATTGAGAAAAGTGCAACAGTGTCATATCTGTGTGGTGACTAGATTAGTTAGACAAAAAAATGTAGTGATGCAGTGTAGTGTAGTCATCATACCACTTGTTCTCATAGGTCATACTTGGCAACTTTTGAAATTGGCCTTCAGAAAGATTTAAAGCGCATGTCGTGCCCATCAAGTGCAGAATTACCGGGGTAGTAGATGTAGCAGCTACTACGGGGCCCGAATACCTAGGGGGTGCGGGCCCCAATACAGGTTTTAGTACTTCTGCTAAGTTTGTATTCCACCCCTGGGCCCAGCTGGCAATGAACAGAACACTACTGTTCACTGCTAGGGCTCCAGTCATCTAATCTGCCTGTTGCAACTTAGGCCTTAAGCCTACCAGGCACTGGCCCACAGTGCTGACGTGGGCGACGCAATGACATCATATCAACACGCTCATGCCAAGCACAGAGGCTGGCCAGCCACTGGTCGCGTCGGGGAAACCTGGAGACAGGTCATTTATTTTTTTCTAATTTTTACACTAATGGAGCCTACCTAATGCCTGTCTGCCTACTTATATAGACCCCTTAACCCTGCCTGACTACCTATATGGGCACCTAAACCGTTCCTGACTACCTATATTGACCCTATAGCCTACCTTAACCCTGCCTGCCTTCCTATATGGGCCCCTAAACCTTGCCTGCCTATCTGTATGGGCTCCAATAGCATACCTAAACACTGCCTGTCTACCTATATGGACCCCTATAGCCTAACTAAACCCTGCCTATCTATATGGGTCCCCTATAGCCTACCTAAAATTTGTCTGACTATGTGGGCCCCACCTACAGACTATCTACTTTGTTACCTGGGGCCCACCTACAGCCTACCTGTGGCCCACCTACTGCTTACCTAGATATCTGGAGTCTATCAACAGCCTACTAAGTTACCTGGGGCCTAACTACTGCCTACCTTTCTACCTGGAGCCTCCCCTCTACAAGACTGGGCCTCTAAGCTATGGCCTGTACCCGCTCTGCCACCTCTGGGAAGTTTGTACAAAGGTGCGGGACAGTGAGGATGGTGCTGCGAAAGTGAGGATTCTAAGATATTTGTGTCCAAATCTGCAGAGACAAGTGGTGGCTAGGAGAAGTCATCATGGCGGTCTTGACCGGATGCAGAATAAAAGGGAAAGTTGTCGTCTCATATATCACTGCAAATAATAATCCCTGTTAAAACATAACTTTTACTAGACTATTTAAAATATTAATATCTAAACCCCTATATATTACCACTGCATACCTAGATGATACAGCATACTGTGCACTATCTGCCAGTGGAGTAATCGCCCCGATAAAGAGCGGCTCCGCTTTAATGGCAGACAATATCACTACATGCGTGTATTAAACACCTTTAAATCCAGCTATCCCGACGCGTTTCCCCATACAATTCTAGGGTTCATCAGGGATTCAAAATTTCTCTCACTGTGAAAAAGAATACGCTATATACAACGCATATACTACAACACATGTACTTCCAAATTAGATAAATGGACTGATACTTAGCTCAAGTGCTGCCAGGTATAATGACGATAGTTCCCGCGGCACCTCTAGTACGCTGGCACCCAAGATAAGAGGGATACAGAGCTAAATTGTCTCTGCCTCCCTTTTTATATCTTAAATGGCCCCGCAGATGTATGATAAAACAATTCCCCAGTGTTTACAAATAGACAATAACACTATATGCTCGTTTCCAGGTTCCCATGAGCTTATGTACATATTTTCCTGCTCATGGTTTGTACGGCGTTCCGGATATTCAACTGCGCATGTCCGGAAGTAAAATACCTGTCACTTCCGGTTAGTATCGCCGGAAACGACACTGCGCATATGCCGAAAGCCGGCCCGGTCCACGCGGCGCCTGGCGTTCAAAACAATGCACTGCGCATGTCAGAAGGGAACATAATGTCATATCCATTCCAAGCTCTTGGGATCGACGCCATACCTATAAATAAGGATGCGTCAGAGTTCAAATGTACTCCTAGCCACATATACCGACTAACTGTCACGGTATCTACCCTTAGCAAATGTACTTATTCCTAACACCACCTCATCTGCCATAATATATGATAATAAAAGACTAAAGTGGCGAGACATATATAATTGAT
>JAODAL010060746.1:0-20720 GCA_025379985.1 Phyllomedusa bahiana | reverse complement strand
TTCTTTGAGAAAAGCCTCTGATTCCCCGCGATGTCATTCCCGCCTTTCCCGTAAAGATAAGTAGAGGAAAAAAGCTTAAGTGGTTAACCACCACCAAAATGTTAGTCACATGCAGCGAATGCATGATTAAAAGGAGGGAACATTTGGGCCAAAAAAGGGGACCGACGCCGGGCCCCCAAACCCTGCCCAACCCTCTGTCTCCCCCTCTCTCCCCCGCCACCCCAAGCGTTCCTCGCTGCCTGTTCTCAGAGTTCATGATCAGGGATCAGCCTCCGCTTCAGCCCCCACCGTCGCCCGAGTACCCCGCACCCCGAGCCCCATCCTCCCCCTTTCCCCTTTCCCGCCAGTTGACGCCCTGCACGGTACAGGGAAGTTAGGGCTTTCGGTTCCCCCTTTTTTTTTTTTTGGGAACGAAAAAATTTTAACCCCAAACCATCCCAAACCCAAAAAACCCTGAAGGGCGGCATTGACCGGCTTTTGGCCTTGGAAATTTTTGCCTTTCCGTCGGGTGGACACAGATGGGTTCCGCCACGTCTTGGCCTGCCTGCCCCCAAATCCAGTCCCCGAGCAGGCATTTCTTTGCCAGAAAAGCCGTCCTGCCCTGGCAGCCCGTGTCATCAAAAATTTAAAGGGCGTTGTCTGAAATCTGTGTCCGGGAAAAAAATTCCTTTCACCCCCGACACTGGACTAGTAAGCAGGGCCCAACCCCGTATATCTCAGTGACGCTCATGGGGGCGGGGGAGTCTCTGGGGGTGACGGTGGTTTCAGCTCGGGGGCAGCTCTTAAAAAATGCAGGGATGGTGCAGGGCTCTTTCCCCCCAAAGGTCCTTGGTGGCATCACGTCCCCAGAGAACCAGGCCTTTTTTTGAAATTAATCTCCTTGGGACCGTCCACACACAGGTCAGGAGCGTGGGGTTTAGAAAAAGGGGGACCGAGGTGGCTGGGTGACAAGAACCTTGTGCCAGGCAAGGTGGTGTGCGTAAGGGCGAAATTGCTTGCGCCTTAAGATCGGTAGGTGGAGACATCCCTTGCCTGGCCCCTGTCATGAAAAATTGTGTCCCGAAATTTTTAAAGAGTACCCCCGGGGGTGGATGCTGTGAAGAAGGCTGAGGTCTGAGTTCCACTTCCGCCGTTCGCACCCTGCTTCTCCCGCCGCTGGTTGCGCCGTCCCCGGCCCCCCCGTCAAAACCGTCTCATTGTTGACGTTTGGGAAAGCTGGAATTCCCCCCCCTCCAATGCTCCAGCATTGTGGGCCCCGCAGCGCAATGCCTTTCGCAAATACGGTGACACATGGCCCGACAAAAAGCGGTACGGACCCGGGGTGTTGAACCACGGGTGGAGGCAGGTGAAAGAGCTCTGACCATCCCTTGCCAGTTTTTAAGAAGCCACCCAAAATGGTCAGTGCGGGGCAATGCCCTTGTCAGATGAGATTGTGGTGATCAGTTCTGGAAAGATCGTTGGACATTGAAACAACAGGCCCCCCAGCGACGGGGAGGGACGGACAAATGCGGACACGGAAGCCTTTCTCTCGTCAAATCCAATAGGCCCGACAGTTTCACAATTTCATCGGTCTAATTGGCAGTGGTTCGGGTGTACGGCTAGGCAAAGGTGGAGCATCAGCTCTCAGGGTGCATCATCATCAGGCAAGCCAGGGCTGTGTTGAGCTGTGCGGAGGAGCGGAGGGAAGAGGAGGAGGAGGTCTTCCTAGAACGATGTTTCCGACGTCCTGCCTTGGAAAAGAGGTTGGCGCGACTTTGTGGAGGAGGAGGAAGATGAGGGAAGAGCAGTTTGCTAGTTGCCCCTCGACCAGAGGCTTGGGAAATCATAGCGCTCCATCTCAACACTTAAGTGCTGGATGCTCATTTCCTCCAAACATGATCTCGATTGGCCTCAAAATAAAACGAAACAACAGTTACTGGGTGGCCACCCTCCTGATCCCCGGTCCAAAACAAAAATAGCACTTTCCTTCCACCCACCCAAATAGAGATTAAAAAATGCATGGAAATGGAAGACCTTGCTGTTGATCAACTGGCGGACATCTGTTGCGTCTGCTTCACGTTCCACATATGTCACGGTTGGAACAACGACTCCAGCGAGTGACAGCAGTAGAGTGCCAAGTAGGCGTTAAAAATAAGGGGGCGGTGTGGGGGCAGCAGCAGCAAGGTGGCAGTAGCTAGATGGGTGACCTCTGCATCTTTGTTACCACCTCACCAAGCATGCAATGCAGGGCTCACATCACACACAGAGATCATCTTAAGATCATGGTGCACGATATCTGAGTCTCAACACGATGTTTTTGATGTGTCCGTCCCAATTGACTTCTGGGTATCCTAAAGATGGACGTAAATGGCCGAGCTGGCTCGTCACGCCATAGAGGTTGTTGTTCCTTGCCCAGCAGCCAGCGTCATATCTGAGCGGGACCATTCAGACAGCTGGAGGAGTCATTATTACAGACAAACCGCAATCCGGCTTTCCACAGATAATGTGGATCGTTTGATTCATCAAGATGAATCAGGCATGGATCTCTGATGATGTTGTGGGCCCCAATTGCCGAGGTCACCGATTAGTTGCCAGTCTACTTCACATTCCTTTTCAAAACAGAAATGGTCCTCTTGAAAACTTTTTTTTAAAATGATCATTTCTTACTGCAATTTTTATTTCTTTTCCAACAGTTCATTTTGATGGTTTTGCTGTGAGGAGAGTAAAAGACAGGCAAGGTTTTCATGACAACCACGTTTATTCCATTTACTCACTTTATTCTTAAGAAGTTTTCGCATTGTAATCGGTTTTGAGGTCATGTTTGCTGTGAGATACAGCAATAATCTTGGTCCTTTGGAACTGAAATGTGTCTTCTAAGTGGCATTTCTCCCTCTCAATTTTTTATAGTGGCTGAGAAGTCTTATTTATAATTTTTTGTTGTCATGTTGCTGTGAGATACTGCTATTATTATGGTCCTTTGGTATAGATATGTGGCTTCTACAGGGCATTTTCTTCCTCCAATTTTTACCGTTGGCTTGAGTAGAGAAGTCATTTTTTAAATTTTTTGGGGTTCATGCTGTTTTGAAAGCAGCAATTTACTACAAGATCCTATTATTAAAAAAAATGTTGTTTTAACAGACCCATTTGTTATTCACATTGACCTAAAGTGGCATCAAGGGTCATGCTTTGGAAATTTTTGGGGGCATTTTGCTGTGACATGCAGACTATACTACAGGGGGTCTATTCTAACAAATGTTGTTTCTAACAGGACATTTGTTCTTCACAATTGACCAAAGTGGTCAAGGGTCATGCTTTGAATTGTTTTGTTGGGGGCATTTTGCTGTGGACATGCTGCTATTACTACAGGTCTATTCTAAAATGTTGTTTTCTAAACAGACAATTGTTCTTCACCAATTGACCAAAGTGGCTCAAGGGTCATGCTTTTGAATTTTTGGGGGCATTCATTTTGCTGTGACATGCAGCTATAATTCAGGTCCTATTCTAAAAATGTTGTTTCTAACAGACATTTGTTCTTCACAATGACCAAAAGTGGTCTCAAGGGTCATGCTTTGAAATTTTGGGGGATTTTTGCTGTGACATGCACAGCTACTACTAACAGGTCCTATTCTAAAAAATGTTGTTTCTAACAGACATTTGTTCTGCACAATTGTCAGAGTGGCTCGAAGGTGTTGGTGCTGTCAGTAACAGGAATAGGTAGGACACTGGTTAATGGGACACATATTGCAAAATGACTTGTTTTTTGCAAGATCTTTAACATAGCTATCAATCCCTGTATTGAGACAACAATTAATACAATGAAAAAAAAAGAGAACAAAGAACATGGTGGATTCCATCCTATTTTAAAATGTGTTTTCTAGAAATTAAAAGTACTAAAAAACTTGAAGGTACAAAATAGCTGTTAAAAAAATTCCTATGAAATTGTCAGGGAGCGGTACAGGAAAACTTGACCAGATGTAGGTTATTCAAGAAGAACATGGAGTATGGAGCACAGTACAGGAGAACAAAGTAGCAGTGGACCCATTTTCCTCCAGCACGTTGTGAGTTAAAATGAGAAAAAGAATGCCAAGATAAAGGGCACCTGGTGTAACAGGGAGGTTGCCACCAGTATTTCAAGTTGAAGCTCAATTGGTCCACACTCATACGGAGGGGGCAAGCGCTTACCCAGGTAATTACTGTGTACAGTGGAAGGCTGGTGTTCTCACCACTTCCGCTTCCGCAACTCTGCTTTCAGCACGACAGTTTTCGTGCTCGTCATCAGGGGATTTTAACCTGCACGTGTTAATAGACTCACGGACGCCAGCATGGGCTTTCACCGCACCCACTGTAACTCGGCCTGGGTCATGCTGTGGCCCAGGATCAGTTATATGTTTCAATGGTCCAGTAGTGAACTAAAAATGGTGGTTAGAAAGATCATTTTTCCGTCACTTTTTAAATGTTGGGGGTCATGCAGGTTTGGGCTTCATGCTGTGGCCCAGGACAGGTATAGTCAATGTCCAGTGAAACTAAAATGGTGGTTAGAGAAAGACCTCTTTTTCGTCACTTTTTAAATATGTGGGGGTTCATGAGGTTTGGGGATCATGTGTGGCCCAGGACAGGTTTTTTATAGTCAATGTTCCAGGAAACTAAAATGGTGGTTGAAAGTATCCTTTTTCCGTCACTTTTTAAATGTGGGTGGGGTTCATGCAGGTTTGGGGCTCCTGCTGTGGCCCAGGACAGGTATAGTCAATGTCCAGTGAAACTAAAATGGTGGTTGAAAGAATCCTATTTCGGCACTTTCTTAAATGTGGGGGTTCATGCAGGTTTGGGGCTCATGCTGCGTTCCAGGGACAGGATTTTCATTGTCAGTTCAAGTAACATGATGGTTCATCATACTGCTTCTGGCACTTTTTAATTTGTGGTGTGATGCAGGTTCTAAGGTCTGCTGTGTACAAGAACAGGGATAGTGAATGGTCTGTGACTTTTTTTCTGTTGACTTTTATAAACCTAAGTTTGTTGCCTAGATGAGGCCCGTATCCATTTGACTGTTGTGGATGTTTAATTCCGCTTCTCCCGCTGGTTTGGGTGTAATAATGAAGGTGTTGTGCTTCCCATAGAATTTAATGGTTAATCGCCGAATTAATCGATGCTCACTATCGAAAAACCTTATCGATAGCGGCCGACTATCGACTATCGATCGATCTCGATAGCCAATGCAATCGCTCAACACTAGAAATGTATGAACGGGGCTGCGCCAGAAGTCTGGCGTCTATTTAACCCGAAAGCTTTCCCAGCTCCGTTCGCTCTATTTTTAGTCAGGCGCACTCCAATATCAGGTGCAATCAGAGCGCTCGCGGCACTTTG
The DNA here is from genome assembly GCA_025379985.1 of Phyllomedusa bahiana. Taxonomy (NCBI): domain Eukaryota; kingdom Metazoa; phylum Chordata; class Amphibia; order Anura; family Hylidae; genus Phyllomedusa; species Phyllomedusa bahiana. Next base: position 15,380 of record JAODAL010060746.1, on the reverse strand, counting down.
TAATGCGCCTGAGATCGGGGGTGTGCGGGAGGCGGGGCGCACAACAACCGTACAAAGCTGCACATTTATAGCCTCTGTACGGCACATCCAGGCCCATTACTGCTGGAACAGGTAGAGCACTTTAAAAGTGGTTTACCTGAGCCAGAAGTGTCGCTTTGTAGCTAGAAAGCGCTAAATCGATGACCGGCAGTAGAACAGGTTCATAGATTCAGGCACATTCTACGCTACTAATGGGCGCAAAAAAAATGGCGCCTGGCGCCAAAAATCATACATGTTGCCCATGATGTTGAATAACAACCGGAAAAAGAGGAACCCATAAAAAAATGTATCAAAAAATTCCCCTTGAAGAAGCGTTAGCGAAAAACGCGTCGGAGCAGCACGGAGGTCTAGCTGTCACGGTTTTGGCATCATTTTTTCACGGACAACCTCTCCACGGTATGGTAATATGAAGCCACATTGGTATTTGCATTGTAATTTTTGCTAGATCATCCACGAGGTTGGTTGTTTGCAATAATGCAATAATAATTTTTACGTGACCCTAGACCTCCGTGCTTGTATATATTTTGTTTTAGCTGGGTGGTGGTGTTTTTATATATTTTCTGTGTGTTGTTTCATAGTTTCATAGTTTGTAAGGCAAAAAAAAGACAAGTCGTCCATCCAGTTCAGCCTGTTGTGCTAAGGTGTTGATCCAGAGGAAGGCAAAAACCCCCAATGAGGTAGAAGCCAATTGTCCTCATTTTAGGGAAAAATTCCTTCCTGACTCCAATCTGGCAATCAGAAAAATCCCTGGATCAATGACCCCTCTCCTGAATCCTAGACACTATAACTTGTTATATTATTACGCTCCAGAAATGTATCCAAACCCTTTTTGAACTCGGTTATTGAATTCACCATGACAAGTCCCTCTGGCAGAGAATTCCATAGTCTCACTGCTCTTACAGTAAAGAATCCCTTTCTATGTTTATGTAGAAACTTTCGTTCCTCAAGACTAAAGGAATGCCCCCTTGTTCTAGATATAGTCCCTGGGTATAAATAAATCTTGGGAGAGATCTCTATATTGACCTTTGATGTATTTAAACATATTTATTATGTCCCCCCGAAGCCGTCTTTTCACTTTTAAAAAATTCTCAGAAATAATAATTCATTATTAACTGACCTCTTCCCCTACAGGAATAAGACTGTGATCATTGTCAGATACCTACTGTTCTGGAACACTATTACATCTTTTCAATGTGCTCTGCTGTAGCCATTCATTGTTAAGGTCAAATGTTGCAGCCCTCAAAAATACCTCGTATGGCCACAAGCATATGCACATGAGGTCAGGGGGACCCTGGTTATTTCAGTAAGCATTTATCACATATCTTCCTAATTCCCTTATAGAAAAAGTATTGCTACAAGCACCATACACCAAGAGTATTATTATATTATTCGGTATGATTATTAAAGTTTTTTGATACATTTTTATATGGGTTCCTCTTTTTTCGGTTATTATTGGTTTAGTGGGTAGCCCTATTTGCTTGTTATTGGTTTCTCTTTTTTTTTCATGTTACCCTGGGTATATAAGTTTTTGTAGGATAGCCATGATGTTGAATAAAAGCAGAACTATCAGAGTTGTTCTATAGGATCCAACGTCCAAGCGGGCTTGGCCTGTCCTGCGCCTTATAGCAAAATTATAAAGTCTCATATGGGTCAAAGAGTTACAACCCCTGCATGTCGGGTTCAGAAGAAGTCAAGGTCCACAGAAAAGTCTCGATACTGAGAGCCCTGACTTTCCGCAGTCAAGAATAATTTGGATGAATTGGAACGGACTCCTAACACTCTTGCCCCACCGCTTCCCATTTTAATGTTCTCATAGATGAATGAACATCATGTTTGTATCAAATGGTATAAAATAGGAAGAACAACTATTTTTTTCATTTTTAGGCCATATTCACACGGCTTAAAATGGGCCGTATTTCAGTCCGTAATTACACGGCGTAGTGCGCGGATTACGGCTGGAATACGTCCCGGTCATTATGGTAATGCACAGCTCTCATAGAGAACTATGGATTACGTCTCCTCTCCCTGCTCAGCGAATCCTCCGGGCGGGGAGATAATTGACATGTCACGTTCTAGCGGCGTATACGCGCCGCTAGCAGGGATTGTCTATGGGCCGGCGAAGTGCCGGCCCCCTGCTTACTCCACCGCTCCCGCTCGCCCCCGTCCACACGGCGTAATTGCGGAGCGTAATCATGCCCCGCAAATAAGCCGTGTGGACATAGCCTTAGGATTTTTATCTGGGTTAGAAAAAGGAAAATCGGCAGCACAATCCTTCCCTGGACATCCTGCTTCACCAAACCGTAAATACAGCTGATTAATAGATCTTAGCACTCGGGATACCGAGTACATGTCTGTGTTTAGTCCCATGGATAGGAGCAGCCGAGTCAGTACTTTTCAAGAAAAAAAAAGAGTGCAATGTGTAGATGCAGATAGGAAAGCCACCCGCTATGCAAAACAGCAATGGATCAACAATGCAAAGTGTGGATGTAGGAAAGTTCATTTGACAGTGATATCTTACTGCACTGTGTTATCTTAGATCACAACAAAAGAGATTGAAAAGCTTTGAAAAGGAAATATAACTGTCAGTGTCACACGAGTGTACAATACATGTTAAAGGGCCACTCCACTTTTTTTTCTCCTTTTAGTTTATTTGACAATACCAGTAATTTTGCTGACCTGCAGCTGAACACAGGATTCCTCACTGCTGCTTCCGGGTCATGAGACCTGAACACTGAGTGGAAGAAACACACAGCTCGGTTGTGTGACCCGGAAGTGAATCCTCCCATGTGTTCCTATGGGAGGTTCAAAGTCAGTGTCATGGGAATGCAAAGAGAGACAGACTTCCTGTCAGCATCAAACGCACAGAGTCTATCAGCCAATCAGAGTGCAGGTCATGTGACCTAACAGAGACTGTTGCAACAGCCAGAAATCCTGTATTCAGCTGCAGGTGAGCAAAGCTCCTGGCTCTACGATGTACCTCAAAGCATTTACTATTGAAATAATGAAGAAAAAAAGAAAAACTGGAGTGTTCCTGTGTTAGGCTTTGATATATCTGTAGCCACTTGGACACAGTAACATAACATAGCTATACAAAGCAATCTGCACACTTGTGTTATTATGTCCAGGTGATGACTCTGCATGAATAATAGATTGCTGCCTTCTTTAACCCCTTAAGGACCCGGCGGTTTTTTGTTGTTGACACGTTCAATTTTCCCTCCTCGCCTTCCCAGAGCTATAACTTTTTTATTTTTCCACCTACATAGACATATGAGGGCTTTTATTTTGCGGGACAAGATGTACTTTCTAATGGTGTTATTCACTGTACTATGGAATATACTGGGAAAACGCAAAAAAATTCCAAGTGGGACAAATTGTTAAACAAAAAAACATATTTTCGCCATGTTTCCGGGTGTTTTGCTTTTACGGCGTTCAATCTTCGGTAAATATAATGTGTTATCTGTATTCTACAGGTTGTTACGCATCCGGCAATACCAAACATGTAGGGTTTCCGTTATGTTTTGGTACCGTAAAAAAATTCCAAACATTTTCTATTTTTTAAATTTGCACTGCGGCGCCATTTTGTGTGACCAATAACTTTTTTTGTACTAAAACCTACGGACTTCAGTGAGGCGGCATTTTTTGTGGGCTGAAGTGTACTTATTATTGCTAGCAGTTTGGAATGCATGCGACTTTTTTGATCACTTTTATTCCATTTTTTGAGTGACGTAAAATGACCAAAAAACGCAATGTTGGCGTTTGGAATTTTTTTTCTTCTATGGTGTTCAGCGCACGGGATAAATGATGTTATATTTTTATAGATCGGACTTTTTCGGATGCGGCGATACCAAATATGTGGAACTTTTTTATTATTTTAATTATTTTATTTGTAAAATGGTGAAAGGGGGGTGATTTGAACTTTTAATACTTTTTTTTCGTACTTTAAAACTTTATTTTTCTTTTTTTTCACTGTAACATTGAGTCCACCTAGGGTGCTTGACCACTAGGGGGCGCGATTGTTAATACAATCTAATGCATTGCATAGGCAATGCATTAGGTTGTACAAAGATGGAGGTTTCCCCACTTCTGTCTCGGCCGGAGTGGGGCAAACCGGGACATGGCAGTGACGGGAGCGTTCACGGCTCCCTGCCGTATGAGGATCACCGCAGCTATGCTTGTGTGCGATGACCCTAATGATCGGTGCACGGCACGATCGTCGTTCATTCAGACACCGCGGCCATCTTTGCCGCGTTGTCTGACGGGTTAACAGCGCCAGCGGGCGCGCCACCCATCAGCGCTGTTACTGCTGGGGGTTAGCGCCGATCAGCCGCTAACACTCGCCGGCTGTGCTGAGGGTGGGGGGGGGGGCGCGGTGCGATCCCCCTGCAATGCCCCTTAGCGGCCCGGGGACGTACTCTTACGTCCAGGGTCGTTATGGGGTTAATGAGGGGTTTTCCTACATATATGACAACAAAAGTCATTGCAAAGCATTGATAAAGTTGAGATAACCCTTTGTGCCAGAAATATCATGGGGCTTATCTGTCAAGTGAATTTTTGCTATATTTAAATCTACACATTGCATTCTTTGGTTGAGAAAGACCCAGCTGGGCTGAAACTAGAGTTGTTTGAATCTGTTCTAATAAACTTCTGAAACGGTTTGGGTTCCGTGTGCCCCAAATGAAATTTTGACATAATCCTAAACCTAGTCCTAATACTGATCGTAACCATAACTCTCACCCACAACAAAGGGCTCAGGTTCAGGTTAAATCTAACTTTCATCCAAAGCACAACACCAGCTAAAACATTGATGCTCATATTCATGAAAAAAATTCCATCAATTATGTTTGTTTAGTGATTTATACCGTGGTGCGGCTTTGTGAACTACAAAATAAGAGGAAGGAAGGGGGAATAAAGCTTCACTCCCTATCCGTGAGGAAGAAGAAGAAGAAACAGAGGGATGCGAAGGGAATGAGAAAGAAAAGAACGAGATGGAGGAGAAGCAGAAGGGAAAGGAGAAGAAGGAGAAGGAAAAGAAGGAGGAGGAGGAGGAATAGATGGAGGAGGAGAAGGAGTTGGATGAAAAGGAGAAGTTGAAGGAGAAAAAGAGGAAAGGAAGGAAAAGGTGAAGGAGAAGGAGGAGAAGGTGAAGGAGAAATAGAAGAAGAAAAAGGGAAAAGAGAAGGAAGAGAAGAAGAAGAAGGAGAAGGGCAAGCAAAGAAGGAGAAGAAGAAGGGAAAAGAGAAGGAGACGGAGGAGGAGACAGAGGAGAAGGAGAACAACGAAAAAAGGGAGAAGGACATGAAGGAGGAGGTGAGGATGACAAGGAAGAGACACAACAGGGAAAGAAAAAGGATGAGAAGACAAGAAGAGGGAGGAGAAGGAGATAGAAGAAAGGAGAACAATGAAATGGAGAAGAAGTATGAGAAGCAAAAGGGAAAGGAGAAGAAGGAGAAAGAAAATAAAGAAGAGGAGAATAAAAAGGAGAAGGAGGAAAAGGAGAAGGAGGAGAAGAGGAAGAGAAGAGGAGGAGGAAAAGCAGAAGGGAAAGGAGAAGAGGGAGAAGGAAAATAAAGAGGAGAAGGAAAAGAAGGAGGAGGAGGAACAGAAGGAGGAGGAGAAGGAAAAGATGGAGGAGGAGAAGGAAATGGAGGAAAGAAAGAAGGAGGCGAAGACGATGGAGGAAAAGAAGAGGGAGGAGAAGAAGAGAAAAGGAGAAAGTAAAGAAGAAAAAGGAGGAGAAGGGGAAGGAGAAAGAGGATAAGCAGAAGGGAAAGGAGAAGAAAGAGAAGAAGGAGGAGAAAGACAAACAAAGAAGAAGGGAAAGGAGAAGGAGATGGAGAAGGAGACAGAGGAGAAGGAGGAGAAAAGGGAGATGAAGGAAGAGTAGAGGATAACAAGTACGAGACGCAGTAGTAAAATGGAAAAGGAGGGGAAGAGAAGAAGAAGGTGATGGAAGAAAAGGAGAAGAATGAAGATGAGAAGAAGGAGAAGAAAAGGGAGGAGGAGAAGAAGGAGAAAGAGAAGAATAAAATACTGTTGTTATTATTATTTGTGACTTGATGAACAGGTTTTAGTCTTTGAGGTTATGATTGTATCCAGGCGACCTCAGTGACAACTTCATAGAATCCATGTTTCGAAGCTTCATCTTCATTTTAGTCGGGTGAATTATAAGTCATTCTCATTTCTTTTGTATTTTCTCTCGAAGTAATTGACAAGATAAAATATTCAAAGTCTCACAAATTTATTTTATGCCTGTTGAAAATAAGCATTGATGTATAAATCATACTTGCCATATGTAGCTGTCCTAAGCCATTAAGCTCTGGCATCTTCATTTCCCATGGTGTAAGCTACAAAGGTTTGCAACCAGATCAATGGATACAAAGAAAACTCTTGTATAAAATGGATTTTGCAGGACTGTATGTATTGCAATTTGCGAGCAGTCAAACTGCCACCCTATGGCACAGATGTGATCCACTCTGTAATGTATCTTCATATAAATACATAATAATGTATTCTATGGTATTACGATGTTCCATAAAATTCTTCAGATTTTTTTTCAGACCTAGTTGCTCCTAACACATTAAATTTTGCATTTTTTACTGTTTATAAGTTTTATTAGGGTAATAATAGAACTTATTTTCCATAATTCAGTTTCAGAAATACAGATAATAATTAATTGTGTTTGTGAAAAATAAATCATTGCGATCTTCAAGCTGGAGATTGATCCAACCACTTGTACTGAGAGGTAAAGAGGGGTGAAAGATAACAGGAGGCCCGTTCATTAGTTGTGTACTGCAGCTGAAACCAGAAGTTTCCATCCACATTAGGTTGGTAAATAAAATGAAAATGCTTGGACTGGGGGAAAATGTGTGCAAGTGGGTAAGTAACTGGCTCACTGATAGAAAACAAAGGGTAGTAATTAACGGTACATACTCAGACTGGATCGCTGTTACTAGTGGGGTACCACAAGGGTCAGTATTGGGCCCTATCCTCTTTAATATTTTCATTAATGATCTTACATAGGGAATACACAGTAGAATATCGATCTTTGCAGACGATACTAAGCTCTGTAAAGTAATCAACACAATAGAGGATAATATGTTATTACTAAGTGATCTGGATAAGTTGGAGGCCTGGGCAGGGAAATGGCAGATGAGGTTTAACACTGATAAATGCAAGGTAATGCACATGGGGAAGAGAAATCATTACATGATTACATGTTAAATGGAAAAACACTGGGTAAAAGTGACATGGAGAAGGACTTTGGAATCCTGGTGGACAGTAAACTTAATTGTATCAGCCAGTGTCAGGCAGCAGCTGCCAAAGCAAATAGGATCATGGGGTGCATTAAAAGGGACATAGATGCACATGATGAGAACATTATTCTCCCATTATACAAGTCACTGGTTAGACCACACATGGAATATTGTGTACAGTTTTGGGCACCAGTGCACAGGAAAGACATTGTAGAGCTTGAACAGGTACAAAGGCGGGCAACAAAAATAATAAAGATTGTGTGGACTACAGTACACAGAAAGATTGGCAAGATTAGGGTTATTTAGTTTAGAGAAAAGAAGGCTTCGGGGGGACATAATAAATATATTTAAATACATCAAAGATCAATATAGAGATCTCTCCCAAGATTTATTTTTACCCCAGGACTGTATCTAGAACAAGGGGGCATCCTCTACGTCTTGAGGAACGAAAGTTTCTACATAAACATAGAAAGGGATTCTTTACTGTAAGAGCAGTGAAACTATGGAATTCTCTGCCAGAGGGACTTGTCATGGTGAATTCAATAACAGAGTTCAAAAAGGGTTTGGATGCATTTCTGGAGCGTAATAATATAACAAGTTACATTGACTAGGATTCAGGAGAGGGGTCATTGATCCAGGGATTTTTCTGATTGCCAAATTGGAGTCAGGAAGGAATTTTTCCCTAAAATGAGGACAATTGGCTCATTGGGGGTTTTTGCCTTCCTCTGGATCAACACCTTAGCACAACAGGCTGAACTAGATGGACGTCTTGTCTTTTTTTAGCCTTACAAACTATGAAACTATGAAACTATATATATAAAGCCCTATCTGCAGGTTTTTCCTCTCTGACATGAAATCAGAATAAACCTTCCCCGTTTTAGGTCCATTAGGAACCAAAATTATTTCTATTTGCCAAATGCAGAATAATGAGAGGGAAAATTTTAAAGCCATTTTTATTACTTTCTGCAGTCAGAAGTTTCCATGCACTGGGATTACTCTGCCTTCGTAACAATTTCCGCATATATGAAGGTTATGCTTGTTTGATCTTTGCCACAAAACAATTATTATGCAAGTACAAAACAAACTGGGTGTGTAACATGAGGAATTTAAAAAAAGCCGACTCAGGAAGGAGATGGGTTCTGGTGTCCCTTTAGTAAATTTAAACGTGCTTTGGATCTGACATGTGCAATCAACCCAAGTACAAAACAAAAGCACCTTGTGGAAGATGGCTGGCGGAAGCTGGTAAGATGTGCATATAACCACAGCTGAAATGGTAATGATGCAACTGGGCTGAAAAAAAAAAAGGCCGCTCTGCCAGGAAGAAGCCCTTACTCCAAAAGAAACAGAGAAAAGCCAGATTAATGTTTGCAAATGCAAAGGAACAAAGACAGACATTTTTGGAGACATGTCCTGTGGTCTGATGAAACTACAATTGAATGGTTTAGCCAAAATAACCATTGTTATGTCTAGAGGAAAAAGGGAAAAGCTTGGAAGCCTAAGAACACCATCCCAATTTTTTGTGGGCGGAAGTGTTGTTTTTAATGGCACTATTCTGGGATACATCCTTTTTGACCCATTTTTATTCCAACTTTTTGGGGTAAGTAAAGTGACTAAGATAAATTCAATTTTGCCGTCAGGCATTTTCTTTTCTAAGGAGCTTATTATACAGGATGAATAACGTTATAATTTTATAGATTGGACTTTTATGGACGCAGAAAAACCATTTGAGTTGTTTTTTTTTTTTTATTGTAAACTGACAAAAGGGAGGTGTTTTTAATTTTTAATGTTTTTCAAACTTCTTTTACATGCACTTTTAGCTCTCATAGGGTACTTGACTATTAAAGGGCATAATACTATTCTGATATGGCTCTCCTTTTGTACCCACAGACAGGTAGTATTTGACTGGGATTCCAGTTAATTTAATTCTAGTGGCCCATCGGTGGAGTTAACTCTAGAGAAGCACCAGTGAACTTGATTTTTGTGACCCACCAGTGGAGTTGATTCTTGGGGCCCACCAGTGGAGCTGATTCCTGGGGCCCACCATTGGAGTTGATTCTTGGGGCCCACCAGGGGAGCTGATTCTTGGGGCCACCAGTGGAGCTGATTCTTGCGGCCCACCAGTGGAGTTGATTCTTGCGGCCCACCAGTGGAGTTGATTCTTGCGGCCCACCAGTGGAGTTTATTCTTGCGGCCCACAAGTGGAGTTGATTCTTGGGGCCACCAGTGGAGTTTATTCTTGGGGCCCACCAGTGGAGTTGATTTTTGGATCCCACCAGTGGAGTGGTTTCTTGGGGCCCACCAGTGGAGTTGATTTTTGGATCCCACCAGTGTATTTTATTCTTGGGGTTCCACCAGTGGAGTTTATTCTTGGGATCCACCAGTATATTTGATTCTTGGGACCCACCAGTATATTTGATTCTTGGGGCTCACCAATGGATTTGATTCTTGGAGCCCACCAGTAGATTTGATTGCTCCTCTGTGGGACAGTTGGAACCAGTAAGCAGCGTGTAATAGGTGTAGAAAGGTGGCAGCCCTGAAGGCCTTCATTACACCCCTGGCTACCATGAAAACCAGTCATCACTCTGTGGTCACGTCTCGGGTGTGGCAATTGTGGGTCCAATTGACTGCTGCACCATTTTTTTTTAATCATTTAGATTTAAAAAAAACATGGCATCAAGTGGTTAAATGGCCTGGTTGCTAGCAATAGCCACCCGTTTTAATTAGCATTATGGTAAGAGGTTACGAAATTGTTTCAGTCAGGTATAGTGGTTTGCATATTAAAAATGGACTAAATAGCTGATATTAAAACTAATCTCCACAAGGATATCCATGCTAGTTACAGCAGATACGCCAAGTCCTTCAGGACCTGATCATATATGGGGTTGTCCATACATGAGATAAATGCTAATTTGCTATGAATCATACCAGAACAGGTTGAAAAATCTTTTTTTTTGGCCATTCAGTTTTCAGTCAGTCCACTTCTCATTGATAACCAAGAAGTCTTTGAAGTGTAGATTTTTTTCTATGAATTATTCTTATTTGTGTTCTCTGCAGGGAAGTAAAATGCTTTTTTCCCAGGAAACTACATGCAAATCATGTTCTCTTCTTCCCGTCTGAAAATGTATAAAGCAAACATGTATACCCCGATAAACATTCACATACCGCTCACAACTTTGCTAACTGGTTACAACTCCATTGATCTCATTGATATTGGATATTTCTCTAAAGGTTTTCCAAACATATTACTTTGGGTTTTTGAAGGTTTTTTTTTTCTTTTTGTAAACCTTTGGTTTTTTTGGTCCCTTTTGAAAAACCCTGCCCAGCTGGCTTAAATATCACATGTACAGTTGAAACCAGAAGTTTCCATCCACTATATAAAAAAGCCCCATCTCGGTTTTTCTCACTTCTGACATGAAAACAAAATTTTAAACCTTCTCCGTTTTAGGAAATTTGGGGAACCCAAAAATTCTTTATTTCCCAAAATCCAGAATAAAAAAGGAGAGAATTTTTAAGGCTTTTTTTTTTTATTAATTCTCAAAGTCAAAAGTTTCCTTACGGGGATTTTTTGGGTTTTAAAAACTTTTTGGGCTCCCCATATGATGATGTCAGGTTTTTGAAAGCTTCTGGGGTTTTAGGGGGAAACATCTGAGTTAGAGCAACTGGGGATGTATTTTTAATCCACACCAGAAACACACTGCTTCTGTGTTAACATCATGAAAAGTCTAAAAAAAATCAACCAAGATTCAGGAAAGAGAATTGTGGATTGCCAAGTCTTGTTCATCCTTTGTGAAATTTCCAGATCCCTGAAGTGCCTTGCTCATTGTACAAACAATTAGCACAGTAAAAAATGGGAAAATGTCCGACCATCTACCCCTCAGGAAGGAGAGGGTTCTGGTCTCAAATGAAAGTGCTTTGGGCCCAAAATGTGCATATCAACCCCAAAAACAAAAGTAAAAGACCTTGTGAAAATGTGGCGGAAGCTGGTAAGATTGTGTCATTTTCCACAGTGAACGGTACTGTTTTAAAAGGGTGAAAGGGGGGCTCTGAGGAGAACTTTTTCCAAAAGAAACAATAAAAGCCAGATTTTTGTTTAAAATGCACAGGAACAAAGACCCCATTTTTAGAGCATGTCCTTGGCGACGAAACTAAAATTTAAAAAGTTTGGCCCTAAGACCCCTTGTTAGTTTGGGGAAAAAGGGGAGAAGCTTGGGGGCCCAAAAACCCATCCCAATGTGAAACATGAAGTGGCAGCTCTGTTGTGGGGGTTTTTTAACGGTGGGACTGATCTCAATCCCATTTAAAATTTATGGGCAAGCTAAAAGGCAGGTGCGAGCAGATGACCTCCAAAATGGGTCGTTACACCATTTTGTCGGAGGGGGGGCCAAAAATTCCTACCCAAACTTGTGGAAGGATCCAAAACATTTGAAATTAGTAAACGTCAAAAGGGAATGCTACCAAATTTTAATGAAAAAGTAGGGGAAAATTTGACTTTGGAAAAAATTATCCCGCTGCAACAACCAAATCAAAATCTTTCAGGAACAGCACCAGATACATTATATAAAAAATAATATTTATTTAGTCCATTAAAAAGACGTATACAGAAAATAGAAAATCACCATTACTGCTTATTCTATTTAGCAAGGCAGTGGTCGTCTGAGAGGTGTTTGGGGTCATTATCATGTTGGATTAATGCCCTGGGCCCCGGAGGAGGGGGATATGCTCGCTTCAGGATGTCACAGGACATGTTGGCATTCTGGTTTTTCAATGATCTGTAGCCCCCCCAGCGGCGCACTCATAAGCCCCCAAACCCTGACACTCCCCCCAAATTGCTTAACTGTGGCAAACACACTTTTTTTTGTACTCCCCCACCTGGGTTTCTGCCACACACGCTTTACACCATTGAACCCAAAAAAATTTACTTGGCTTTATTAGACCCCAGGGGAAAGGTTCCATAATCCCCGCCTTAGTTGCTTGTCTTAGCAAATTGTTTTGCGGGCTTTCTTGTGCTTCCTTTCGGGGTGCGTCATGCGACCAATTGTTTGCGTATGGGGCGTTTGGTCTGGCCTGACAGGCGACCCCCCAAACCCTGTAACCTTGCAGCAATGGGGCAGCTCTAGGTCTACATATCTCCGGGATTGAATGGAAAATGCTTCTTTCTTTGGTCGCCTGGCGGCCCTTTTTGGGTGGAAACCCTGTCTTTTAATCTGCTTTTGGTCTTGGTCCCCACGCTAGGCTCAATTGTAGGGTGTCCCAATTTTTATACCCTCCCCCATCTTTATGTAGAGCAACAATTTTTTTTTTCAGATCTTAGACAGTTCTTTGCATGAGGCCATGCTGAATTTTAATGCCAGTATGGAGAGTGTGAGGGATAACACCCCAAATTTAAAATTCCCCATCCCCATTCATACCCCGAGCCCTTCTAAAACGAACAAATCAGCTGGAGGGAAAAATGGGAATTGGGCGAAATAGTCACTGATACTTTACATTTTTATCAAAAATGTCGATCTTCAGGTTGTTCCCTGAAAAGATATAAAAAATATTTTCAAAAATAGGGGGGGGGTACGACTTTTGTGAAATACTGTATATAAAGTGAGGGGGACTACTTGGGTGGATAAAGTATTAAAAGTAGGGGTGTACTGATTTGTGAGTACTGTATTAATGTGAGGGGTGTATGACTTTTGTGGATACTGTATTAATGTGGGGGGTACTGCTTGTGTGAGATACGTAAAAAAATTGAGGGGCGTACTGACTTGTGCGAGATACTGTATATAATGTGAGGGGTGCACTGATTTGTGTGAGAATGTATATAATGTGAGGGGTGTACTGACTTCTGTGAGATGCTGTATATAATGTGAGGGGTGTAGTGACTTGTGGAGATATGTTTTAATGTGGGGGTGTACTGACTTTTGGGGGCTACTTTTAATGTGAGGAGTGTACTGACTTTTGTGAAATACTGTATGTAATGTGAAATGTGTACTGACTTCTGTGATATACTCTATATAGTGTGAGGAGTGTACTGACTTGTGTGAGATACTGTATATAATGTGATGGGTGTACTGACTTCTGTGAGATACTGTATATAATGTGAGGGGTGTCCTGACTTCTGGGAGATGCTGTATATAATGCATAGTTGCCAACTTTTGAAAATGAAAAAGCAGGAGATCTTGCATGGACACGCCCATCTTGTCGGTATGCCACGCCCCTTCAAAAAGCCACACCCACTCCACCTAACTGCATAACGGCTTTGGAAGAAAGCCAGGTTGATGCCCTTATATCCAGGTAGTACAACCATAAGCAAGTATTTGCCCTTACAGGCTGGTAGATGCCCCCTTGTAGCCAAGTAGATGCCCCCTCTGTAAGCCAGGTAGTGCCCCCTTTGTTTGCCGGTAGGTGCCCCCATTGTTGCCAGGTAGGTGCCCCTATTGTTGGCAGGTAGTGCCCCCATTGTTTGCCAGGTAGTGCCCCCATTGTTTGCCAGGTAGTGCCCCCATTGTTGCAGGTAGATCCCCCCTCTGTTGCCAGGTAGATGCCCCTCTGTTGCCAGGTGATGCCCTCTGTTGCCGGTAGATGCCCCCTCTTTGCCAGGTAGATGTCCCTCTGTTGCCAGGTAGATGTTCCCTGTTGCCGGGTAGTGCCCCCATTGTTGCCAGGTAGATGTCCCCACTGTTGCCAGGTAGTGCCCCATTGTTCCCCGGTTGTGCCCCCATTTGTTGCCAGGTAGTGGACCCCTCTGTTGCCAGGTAGTGCCCCCTCTGTTGCCAGGTAGATGCCCCGTCTGTTGCCAGGTAGTGCCCCCATTGTTGCCAGGTAGTGCCCCATTGTTGCCAGGTAGTGCCCCTCTGTTCCCAAGGTAGATGCCCCCTCTGTTGCCAGGTAGATTCCCTCTGTTGCCAGGTAGTGCCCCCATTGTTGCCAGGTAGGCCCCCTTGTTGCCATGTTTGTGCCCCCTCTGTTGCCAGGTAGATGTCCCTCTGTTGCCAGGTAGTGCCCCCTCTGTTGCCAGGTAGTGTCCCTCTGTTGCCAGGTACTGCCCCCATTGTTGCCAGGTAGTGCCCCCATTGTTGCCAGGTAGATGCCCCCATTTTTTGCCAGGTAGATGTCCCCATTGTTGCCAGGTGTGCCCCATTGTTGCCAGGTAGTTGCCCCCATTGTTGCCAGGCAGAGCCCCCCTATAGCTAATAAAAATAAAATAATAAAATCCACTTACCTACCAGGCTCCTGCAGCCGGCCGCTCCGGACGATCTCCTCAGGGCGAGGGGAAGTGAGAGCCCGCCGCGCGTCCACTCCCCTGCGGGGCGCGGCACTTTCCCCTGCGCCGCTGACCTGTATGTGTGGCGCCCACAACCCGGGGCCGGACATACAGGGGGAGGTGGGGGAGAGGAACGATCCTCCTGCCTCCTCCCTGCACAGCGAGACTCCGGGCGGGTGAAGCGGGCGCAGCGGCCGCTTCACCCGCCTCTAGGAGCGGCCCGGCGTTGCAAGAGTAGCGCACTAGCGCTACTCTGTCGCCGCGGCCATTTAAAGAACCCCCGCTGCCTGCTGGCGGCGGGAGGAATGCCAACTCCCCCGGGAGGGGACCCCAAATAGCGGGACCCCCCCGCCAAAAACGGGAGAGTTGGCATGTATGATATAATGTGAGGGGTGTACTGAATTCTGTGAGATACTGTATATAATGTGAGGGGTGTACTGACTTTTGTGAGCTACTGTATACATCATGTGTTGGTAAGAGGTTAATGGTGGTTGTTTGGTATTGTAAACAGTATAAATATCTAGTTATAGCATAAAACCAGGTAAGCATAGTACTATAAAACCGACCTAGTGTCAGTGAAGCCGTCGGTTCACTGACCTGACCCATTTCATTTGACCATTGGTGAAGTTGGTAACTCTCACTAAGTAACTTACAGAAACACAGTAACAACAAATAATTTCTATGTTCAAGTTAAATTGCCTAAAATCTGTAGCAAAACACGTTGACCTTTTTATGATCAAAAGTTTGTAAAAGCTTTTAGCTTTCGAAGAAGGCGGTTTTTCTGGCCCAAAAGGATGATATATCCCAAACGAAACCAAACTGTCAAAAATGGGTTTATA
>JAODAL010060745.1:0-20721 GCA_025379985.1 Phyllomedusa bahiana | reverse complement strand
AATCAAAAAATTTAATTAATTTGACCCCCGTCCCACAAAACCTGCCCCTCCCTCTGAGGTCTTGCTGGTAGTCAGAACAAAGGTAAGTCATAGTTTCATAGTTTGTAAGGCCGAAAAAAGACAGAAGTCCATCCAGTTCAGCTTGTTGTGCTAAGGTGTTGATCCAGAGGAAGGCAAAAAACCCCAATGAGTTAGAAGCCAATTGTCCTCATTTTAGGGAAAAATTCCTTCCCAACTTCAATCTGGCAATCGGAAAAATCCTGGATCAATGACCCCCTCCAGAATCCTAGACACTATAACTGTTAATTATTATTACGCTCCAGAAATGCATCCAAACCCTTTTGAACTCTGTCAGTGAATTCACCATGACAAGTCCTCTGGCAGAGAGTTCCACAGTCTCACTGCCCTTACAGTAAAAAATCCCTTTCTATGTTTATGTAGAAACTTTCGTTCCTCAAGACGTAGAGGATGAACCCTTGTTCTAGATACAGCCCTGGGTATAAATAAATCTTGGGAGAGATCTCTATATTGACCTTTGATGTATTTAAACATATTTTATTATGTCCCCCGAAGCCGTCTTTTCTCTAAACTAAATAACCCCAATCTTGCTAATCCTTTCTGGGTTATTGTGTCCACCACATCCTTTTATTATTTTTTGTTGCCAGCCTTTGTACCTGTTCAAGCTCTACAATGTCTTTCTGTACACTGGTGCCCAAACTGTATACACAATTTCCATGTGTGGTCTAACAGTGACTTGTTTAATGGGAAGAATAATGTTCCATCATGTGCCTCTATGCCCCTTTTAATGCACCCCATGATCCTATTTGCCTTGGCGCTGCTGTCTGACACGGCTGCTACAATTAAGTTTACTGTCCACCAGGTTTCCCCAAAGTCCTTCTCCATGTCACTTTTCCCCAGCCTTTTTTCCATTTAACATGTAGTCATGTAATGGATTTTTCTCCCCATGTGCATAACCCTTTGCTTTTATCTGTGTTAAACCTCATCGCATTTCCCTGCCCAGGCCCTCCAACTTATCCGGGATCCCTTTGTAATAACACATTATCCTTATTGTGTTGATTACTTTACAGAGTTAGTATCATCTGCAAAGATCGAATTCTACTGTGTAATCCCTGTGTAAGATCATAAATGAAAATTTTAAAGAGGATAGGGCCCAATACTGACCATTGTGGTACCCCACTAGTAACAGCGATCCAGTCTGAGTATGCACCGTTAATCACCACCCTTTGTTTTCTATCAGTGAGACAGTAGCTTACCCACTTGCTCACATTTCCCCCCAGTCCAAGCATTCTCATTTTATTTACCAACCCTTATGTGGCACCGTATCAAATGCTTTAGAAAAATCTAGATATATGACATCCAATGCCTCACCCCGATCCAGTCTAGCACTGACTTCCTCATTAAAAGCTGATGAGATTAGTCTGACAGGACCGATCCTTCATAAACCCATGCTGGAACGGCGTTAACATTTATTTTCAGTGAGATACTCCAGGATAGCATCTCTGAGAAAACCTTCAAACATTTTACCTACAACAGAGGTCAAACTTACCGGCCTATAGTTTTCCTGGATCACTTTTTGACCCCTTTTTGAATATTGGCACAACATTTGCTATGCGCCAATCCTTTGGACATACCCCGTTTAGACAGTCCATAAATATTAAGAATAGGGGCCTATCTATGACATCACTTAACTCCCTTAGGACACGTGGGTGTATGCCATCTGGACCTGGGGATCTGTCTATTTTAATCTTCTTAAGACGGTGCTGCACTTCTTCCTGGGTTAGACAAGAAACTTTTAATTTGGAGTTTACCTCATCCCTCTGTTCAACAGGAAGCTCATCCTCCTCGGTAAATACAGTGGAGATAAAAGTATTTAATAGGTTTTGCTTTTTTCTCATCGCCCTCTTTCTAGTCTCTCCCTCAGTATTTTTTCAAAGGGCCCAAATTTTCTGTTTTAATCTTTTTACTATTTATATAGTTAAAAAAATTTTGGGGTTTAGTTTTACTTTCTATAGCGATATGTCTTTCCGTCTCCAGCTTTGCTTCCTTTATCTTTATTTTACACACTTTATTTTTTTCTTATAGCTTCTTAGTGCCTCTTCACTACCCTCCTGTTTTAGTAGCTGAAACGCTTTTTTTTTGTTTTTTTTTTGCCTCTTTTACATCCCTTTTTTGATCCACATTGGGTTTTTCCGGGTTTCAAATTTTGTTTTTTTAAAAAGGGTTATGTACCTCCACAGTGGTACCTAGGTTTTTTTTTAAAAAAATATCCCATTTTTTAAATTTGTTCTGCAAAATTAAACAAAATTGCCCCCTCAATAGGTTTAGGGCCCTTTCCCTAAGCAGAATAAAATTAGCCTTCCAAAAATTCAGTTTTTTTTGGGGCCCCTTGACCAAAAACCCCTATTGATGAAAAAATTAAAAAATCTGAACAACATCATTCCCGGGAAATTTTAAATTTGTTTTAGATTTTTAAACCCTTTGAAATACATTTTTTAAAAGGAGATATTTTTTTATTTTTTTGGGGCATTACATTTTTATATTAAAATTTTATGTGATAAAAATTTTTTTTTTTAATTTTAAAAAAATTTTAAAAATTTTTTTTTTCCCTTTTTTTTTATTGTACCAATTTTAATTTGAGAAAAAACTGTATTTTTACATGTTTTTTTCCCCCAACCCGCATATCGCTTTAAATTTCGACTCCTCAAAGGGTCAGACAGACCATAAGCAGTAAAAGTGCCTAGTTTTTTCTGAACCACATTCATATATGCCCTCTAATATTATGAGGTGGTGGCCCCCCCCCAAGAAAACCCCCCGAACTCCCCCTCCAAAAGTTAGGGTTATTCAAAAGTGTTGATTCTTTCGAACAATGTGCCTAATACTTTCATTTAAAAAAAAATTTTGGGGCCCCCTCGGTTTTACATATTTTTTATCCAAAAAAATGTTTTTAAACTTTCCCAAAGACTTTCAACGTGAATCCAAAAACGGGCTGTCCAAAAGCAAACTTTAAACCCCTCAATTTGAGCCAATCAGGGCCCCTCGCCCCGGGGCAACCCACCTCCAATTTTTCGGGGAGAAAAAATAATAATACGTTCATTAGGCACATTAAGGCCCCGCAGCCTGCCACTTTGGGGGCATTTTTTTACCGAAAAAAGGGGGAAAAAAACCCGATCTTTCATGTCTTTTTCCCTTTTCCTTCATACGGGTGAACTTTTTTTCCCCATTTTTAGTGTAGTAATTTATTCTTTTTATACCTAGAGGGAAAAGGGTTTTTTAAGATTAAATTCCCAAATTTTCCAAACCCATAGGCTTGTGTCTTTTCCCCCCCAACCCACACTAACCCTGTTTTTTTCCAAAACGGGTTTGGATTTTTAAAATTTCTTTTTTTCTAGACCTCAGCAGATCAGTCTTGGGCCCCAGGGACTATTGGGTCTTTAGGATCTTTCCCACAAAAATATATTAAATCCCTTTTTTGACACAGGTTTTTGGGGGTTTTGAAACCAAAGAAAAACTGACTGTAAACCAAGCCCATAACCTCAATAAAAAACCGGGCTGTATCTACATGCTCAATTTTCTTGGGGTTTGGGATTCCAAAACAAAAAACATAAAACACGTTCAAAATTTCCACCAATTTTCTTTCAAAACAGCAGAAAAATTGACATTCAATGTTAATGGGTTTGCCAAATGCGAAAAAACCAAAAACAAAAGACTGTAAAAACTATCGGATCTAATTCAAATCCGACCAATTTGTTTTTTTGCCATGTGAACACAGCCTTAGGTTTCTACATCTAGCTTCTACCAGCAGTCTTATTGTGGCTGCTCAAAAACCTTTGCTGCCCAGTTTCATTAGGCTTTTATTTGCTTGATTCCTCAATTCCCCAACATGTTCCCCGTTATCTAGATCTGGATCTGTTTGGCTCTTGCACTTTGGGCCTCATGTATGAAAGCGGTCTAGGTGTAAGCCTTTCTTTGTTGCCCATAGCAAACCAATCAGAGCCCCTTTATTTCATATAGTGCTCTGAAAAAATGAAAGGGGAGCTCTGACTGATTGCTATGGGCAACAAAGAAAGACTTACACCTAGACAGTTTGTTTTCATACATGAGGCTTTTTGATTAGACTCCTTTGGCACCGTATGGTTATACTGGACACTGTTCTCCAAGTGCCACACTGCCCTTTATAGATCACTCTCTTTCCATTTTTGTCAGTGTAGTGGCGCTGCTCTCCATATCATAATGCACATCACTACATCAGTATCAGACTCTACCTAGATCTATTACTTGGCATCTCCTGCTGCAACTTGGCAGCCATGAAATTATGTTGAAGCTGATCAGTAACCCTGGAATGCACAGTTGCTGCAGCTCCCCATACCCAGGGGCAAACTGGCTTACTGGTGGATAAAGTGGAAGCACAATAGAACATAGCCCATTATAGAAGCAAAAATAATAACGCTTCTTAAAGTGACATACGCACCATTTTACGTAAAGAGATGATATGAGGTATACCCCCCTTACACAGCACACCTACAATGATTTGCATAAGACACTAGAGGAGTTGGTGACATCCCTTCAAGTCTTCTTCTTCCTCTTACAACTCTCTCAGAATCTGTACTGATGCCGCATCACACACATCTCAGCACTTATTTAGGTGAAGGGGCCAACAATAGCGAAGATTTTATATAGAACCTCTATGCGTTAGTCTCAGTCACTTTCACAGCTAGAAAACGTGGATAAATAACTTGTAATTAAGCGCTGTAATCGTTGGCTCTCCCCCAATACAGTGAAGCCTTTTGTGCTCCCATTTGTCCCATTCATTTTTTATATCTATTTGTGCACCAGCAAATACTTGATATATTCTATACATTTACAACACATAACAGTTTAATAACTTTTTCTTCATTCTAGCCTCAGATGCCTGAAAATCACACTTACATTAAGCCGTTTAGCGAACTTCAATCCATTTTTATGTACTTTGAATGCTCTAATATTCATTTTTATCTCTGTAGCAGTCAGGTAACAATAAACTCTCGTGAATTGGATATGAGGACTGTAATTCAATCAGAGGGATTTGCTGCAGTTCATAAACCACTTGATCTGCGTTCTTTTAAAATTGATGACATCAGCGGAATCCTCAATAGGTTTGCAGATCTGCATCCAAAGTTATTCTCTCTGGTTGAAATGCTGTCTCCCGGTAGTTGACATCTTCAAAGTTATAATGACCCTACGTCCCTGGGTCCTCAGTCGCAGGCTTGTACAATGACACAGTAAGAATGTAGTGCCGCAATATCCTATGCGCTGCTTGTTATCCCTTGAGTCATAACTGTGTGGCATCAAGGCCTTAAAGGTGTATTAATGTCTTCAAAATGTATATTCAGAAGATATACCATATAAGCCCAATAGGTGCAGAGACCACTTCTGAGACCATCCTTTATTAGGAAAATTTGCAATTCCTGATAATTGCATGCTCTATATAAAAAAATTATAAAACAAGATATTAGTGGGTAGGGCAAGTAGAGAAATACAGTATCTCACAAAAGTGAGCACACCCCTCAGATTTTGTAAATATTATATTATATCGTTTCATGGGACACCACTAAAGATATGACAATTTGATACAATGTACAGTAGTCAGTAGTCAATTTGGTGCGCCCGTAACTCAGCACATAGCCATCAATGTCTAAACTGCTGGCAACAGAAGTGAGTACACCCTAAGTGAAAATGGACAAATTGTGCCCAATGAGTCATTTTCCCTCCACGGTGTCATGTGAAATGTTAGTGTTACAAGGTCTCAGGTATGAATGGGGAGCAGGTGTGTTAAATTTTGTGTTATCACTCTCTCATATTGGTCACTGGAAGTTCAACATTTCTGTCTGTCTTAGGATCTGAAATAAAGAATTATTGTTCTACATAAAGCTGGCCTAGGCTATAAAAATATTGCCAACACCCTGAATCTGAGCAATGGCACGTTGACCAAGACATAAAGCGGTCTAACAAGACAGGTTCCATTCAGAACAGGCCTTATCATGGTCAACCAAAGAAATTGAGTGCATATGCTCAGCATCATATCCAGAGATATGCCAGCATTGCTGCAGAGGCTAAAGGGCTAGAGGATCAGACCATACGACGTATACTGCTTCAAATTTGTCTGCATGACTGTCATCCCAGAAGGATGCTTTTTCGAAAGATGATGCAAAAGAAATCCTGCAAATAGTTTGCGGATAACAAGCAGATTGTTGGGCCCCCCACGGTTCTGGCTGGCCCACCTGTGCATGTACCCACACGGCCAGGGGGGAGGAAAGGTGCCCCCCACACACATGCCACTCCAGCCATACATGAGGGCCGTGTGGGTGGTTTGAGAGGGCCCCCCTCCTCGGCTAATGTGGGTGTGTGTGTGTTAGAGAAAGGAGCCCTCTCACACTAACAACCACGGCCAGGAGAGGGACCTCAAAGTGAATGTAAAAAAAAAGTTTTAAAGTGTAAAAAAATAAAAAAGTCTTAGGCTATGTTCACACGGCTGATTTTGGACAGATTTGGTCCCGTATTCCGCGCCGTACTGCGCGCAAATACGTGCAAATCTCCCAGTCATTACGGTAATCCACAGTTCTCATAGAGAACTATGGATTACGCCTCCTCTCCCCGCTCGCGAAATACGGCTAGCGGGGAGAGAAGTGACATGTCAATTAGTAGCAGTGAATACATGCTGAGAATAATTAATGTCTATGGGGCCGGCGAGCTGCCGGTCCCCCTGCCCCCGTACACACGCCGTAATTGTGGGCGAAATCCGTCCCGCAATTAAATCTTGAATAAGCTGTGTGAACATAGACTTAGGGTATGTTCCCCCGGCGTCTTGCCTCCATATAAACATCCGCTTTTCTGATGCGTCTCTGGTTCCATCAGAACGGACCCAGAGACGGATCTAACAATTAGCAGTGAGATTATCACTGCTCGCTATGAGGAACACGCAGCGGTGTTCACATGAGAGATCGCCGCTGCGTGTTTGTTTTGCGCCTGTCGGGTCCGTCTTGTGGAGGCCATCAAAGAAGTGACATGCAATCTTTGATCCCAACCAAAACGCGGACCCGACAGGCAGGTGGGAACCACACAGCGGCGATCTCTCATGTGAACGCCGTTGCGTGTCTGTCATTCCCCACAGTGATAATCTCACTGCTAATTGTTAGATCAATCTCTGGGTCCGTTCTGATGGAACCAGAGACGCATCAGAAAAGCGGATGTTTATATGGAGGCAAGACGCCGGGGAACATTACCCTTAAAGTTGATATACTCCCCCTTTTGCCATTTTCCAAATAAGATAAATACAATAGTTCCCCATATTTGGTGTTGTCCCATCTGAAAAAGTCCAATCTATTAAAATATAACATCAGATATCCCATAGGCTATGTCTCCACTGCACTGCTTTACAATCGTATCTTCGGTGCTTTCTAGTTTGTTTTTTTCAAAGCGCCGAAGAAATGATCCTTTCCTGCAGTCCTATAGACTACAATAGGAAAGACGCGCTGCAGTCTCCACAGCTCGTCTTTTCTTTGCTCGTCTTTCAGCGCAGGCGTATTATACAACATGTTCTATAATACGCCGGAGCTTTTAGTTTTCATGCCGTCTTGCAATACAATTGTATGGGTGACGGCAAAAAAACGAGAAGTGACCGCGGTTTTTGTACAAAGCGTGACAAATACCGCAGCTGTGTATTGGAGAAAAAACGGCCACTTTCTGGCTGTTTTTTGTCCGATGAAGTGGAGACATTACCATACAAGGAACACTGTAGAAGAAAATTCCAAATACCAAAATTGCAGTTTTTTGGTAATGTAAGGGATTAGGTAGCGGGGTGGTCGTCTCCTGGGTAGACGGGCAAGGCTGAGCGGGCACAGAAGTCCAAACGACAACAGAAGTTCTTTTAAGCTGCCCGCAGACAGTTTTATTGTAAGCAAGCGGTACAGAAAAAACAAAACAAACAAAACAAATCCTATGCCTGTCCGGCTCTAACTAAACATAAGGAATTCCTCCCTAACACAGTGCCGGCCTATTGCCAGTCACTAACAAAACAACAGTACTACTGTACCACAAGGAAGACTGCTCCCACAGGCTCTTGGCAGGTAACCTGTTCCCAGGCTGAGAGAGAGTGAGTGTCTGCAGCTCCGGCCTTATATGAGGCAGACGCACCTGAACTTAATCAGGCCGCCCAAGACCCGGACTGCCCAGGTGGAGTGGGGCCCACCCTCGCTATCCCCACTCCAGCAAACCAGCCCTTTACAATGGGTTTTACTAAACCCTACATCTAGAGATCTAATAGATCTCTGACATGTCTCTTTCTGGTTTGCTTGCTACCTGGCAGACATAAGGTATCTTGGGCAGATGTACCTTCCTTCTATGACCAGTCCAGACACTCTGTTACAGTAATTTCACGTCCTCTAAAAATTAGAATCAAATCGATCAAAAAAGTGGCATGTATTCCAAACTGGTAGCAATAAAAAGTACACTTCAGCCCACAAAAAATGCTGCCTCACTCAGGTGTTAGTACAAAAAAGTTATTTCCCGCACTAATTGGTGTTTCGGTGCAAATTTCAAAAATAGTAACTGGAATTTTTTTATGGTATCGAAACGTAACAGAAACCCTACATGTTTGGTATTGGCGGATGCGTATCAACCTGTGGAATACAGAGAACACATCATTTATACCAAGGATTGAACTGGTTGACCGGCTTCGCGGAGCAAAAATTTTCTCCAAGTTTGACCTGCAAGGGGCCTACAACCTCATCCGCATTCGAGAGGGGGATGAGTGGAAGACTGCTTTTAACACACGGATGGACACTTTGAATATCTCGTCATGCCCTTCGTCTGTGCATGCCCCAGCAGTCTTCCAAGAATTTGTGGACGATATCTTCCGGGATCTTCCGGGATCTCCTTTACACGTGTGTCGTGGTCTACCTAGACGACATTCTGGTGTTCTCTGCCGATGTGGAGACTCATCGCTATTATGTCCGCCTGGTATTGGAGCGGCTACGGGCCAACCACCTCTACGCTAAATTAGAGAAATGTCTCTTCCACCAGACCAGCCTCCCTTCCCTTTGGGTTGTATCTGGGCCCGCGGGTTACAGTTTATCCTCCCAAAAGGTTTTTTGGTGTCTTGCAGTGGCCCCGGCCGGGTGGGCCTAGGGGGTTTAAACAACGTTTCCCGGGGCTTCCGAATTCACGTCAGTTTTCCTCATTATTCTCCCTTTGGGGTGGCCCTATATTCCCTTTTCCAAAAAAAAAAACCCCAACCCCTACGTGGCCCCCAAGGGGCCGAAAAGGCTTTTGCTAAAAACTTAAGGCACCCTTCGCCTCTCCCCCGTCCTGACCAGGATGATTCCGAAAAGCCATTTTTTCTGGAGGGGATGCCTCCTGGGGTCGGGGCTGGCCAATTTGACCAAAAGGGACCAAAAGGAAAGATGGTCCCCTTGCTTTCTTCCCAAGATTTTCCCCTGCGGAGAAAAATTTAAACCAGGGAGCCCGGTTTTCTGGCTTTTCAAGCTAGCCCTAAAAGAGGGGGCGTTCTTCTGGAAGGGCACGCTACCCCTCACCATTTACCGACCAAAAAAATCTTCAATCCCCCCAAATCGGCCCAATGCCTCAACCCACTCAACCCCAGGGGGGCCTTTTCTTCTCGCCTTCAATTTCCAGATACATTTTGGGGCCCCAGAGAAGAAGTCAGGGCCGATGCGCTCTTCCGTGTCTCCGATTTTTTGGGGTTGAGGGGGCGGGCCCCAGCTATAATTTCCCCTGAACCCCTGAATTCGGGGGCTCCTGATCTCAAAAGGTTCCTCCAGGGAAGATTTTAGTCGTCCTGACTCGAGGAGAATTTTTAAAAGGGGGGCCGTTTTTTTTGTGGGGGTCCCGGAGCCGAAAATCCTTCCTCCAATCTCTCGTTTTTACTGGTCCCCGGGTGCTGGGACATCAAGGATTTCGTGAAGCCCTGCTTTTACTTGTGCTGTAAAAAGACTCCTCCCCAAAACCCCCGGGGGTTTTTCTCCAGCCTCTGCCATCCCTAGGGCCCCTTGGACTCATGTGGCAATGGTTTTTAACACGGATCTCCCCCCTCTTGGGGCACCGGTCACTGGGTGGTCCGGCTGTTTTTCGAAGATGGCCATTTTAGCCGTTCCAGGGCTGCTCTCTCCCCCCCATTTGGGCCACCCAGTTTTTTCTTACATTCCCCCTACACGGATTCCGCACACTTTGTTCGGATCGGGGGTCAATTTGTGTCGAGGTTTGGCGGGCCTCTGCTTTTGGTTGAGGTGAACCCGTTTCTTTCCCCCTACCACCCCAGAGAAGGGCCCAAGTGGAGAGGTCAATCAATCTGGGGGGTATTTACGCCCTTTTTGTCTCGGCTTGAAGGATGAGGGACCAGCTTGCTTCTTTGGGGCCGGAGTTTTTATAACTTGGAGCCCGGAATCCTGGTACCTCGCCATTTTTTCATGTCTTGGCCAGCTCCCCCCCCTCCATTACCATTGTCTCCACCCTCAGAAGTGCAGAGGGATACTTTTGCCCAAAGATTGGTGTCCTTTGGAAAAAGCCGCCAGCTCTGCAGCAGGGATCCACGCATGAAGGGGCCAAACGGACAAGAATAGAAGACCCTCCCATGTTTTTCGCCCGGCGACAAGGTCCCCGGTATCGGCGTTTTTACCGGCGAAGATCCCCCCGTCAAAATTGGGGGCCCCGGTACGTAGGACCATTTGAAGTTCGCCCGCATCAACCCGGCTGCCTACAAACTCCCGGGTCCCACCCACAATGCATATTCCCAAATCCTTCATGTTCCCTTTTTGAAACCTGTGGGGCCCGACCCTTTTTAAAAGGGTCAAACCTCCTCTTCTGAAGCGGAGGGCCCCCCAAATCTTCACTGTAAAAAAGATCCTAGACTGAAACCTTCAAGGGGAAAGGGGGTTGTTTCCCGATTGACTGGAAAGGTTTTGGGCGGGGGAGAGGATGTGGGGGTCGGAGGACAACATTGGACCGTGTTGCTGCAGGATTCCTCAGGCCAGGAAAAGGGGAGGGGTAAAGGGGGGGGGTACGTTGAAACCGGGGCCCGCGCTCCTCCTGCGGGCGCCCGCGCAGCTCTGCCCGGTCCCCGGCGAGTGCCGCGCTGCCCGGGTGTCGGGGGCGGGCGCACTCGCCCTCCGGCGCGCCAGACTTACCCCCGGGCCCCCTCCTGTGTCCCCGCGTTCCCGCTGTCCGGTGCGCGTTTCCCCGTGTTCTAAGGCGCGGGGGCGCCGGCTTGTGAGATTTTAAAGGGGCAAGTGGCGGTATTGGGTAATTACCGGGCACTGTCTATTTCAAAATGGGCGTTCCCCGCTCCTGCCGGGGCTCTAGTGCCTTTCCCATCGAGAAAGCGTTTCCTATTTTCTCGTCCTGATCTACCCGGGACCGTATCCTCGCTTCCCTCTCTTTTACCACAATCTCTCCGCCTCCGACCGCCTGCCGTCCACACCACAACCTTTGCTGCCCGCCCTCCTTCTTCTGCCCCCGGGTAGAGCCCCGCCGACGATTTTGACCCGTATACTTCGGGTGCCCCCGCAAGCAAGTACGTCAGGGGTAACACCTGGTGACTCCCCCGAGCAAAGTCATCCCCCCTTTGCGGCGGGTCTGTGAAAACCGGGGGCCCACTTTGATTTCCCTTCCCCGGCGTGGCTTCACCCCCCGCTTGTGGTGGTCCCGTGGATCCATTTCCCCGTCCCGGAACCGTAACATACTACAGGGCCTATTATAAAAAAATGTTTGTTTCAAAAGGGCATTTGTTCTTACAATTGTCAAAAGTGGCTCAAGGGTATGCTTTAATTTTTGGGGGCATTTTTCTGTGACATGCAGCTATTACAGGTCCTATTATAAATCAATGTGTTTCTAACAGAATTTGTTCCACAAAATTTTCAAAAATGGTCATGGTCATGTTTTTAAATTTTTGGGGGGATTTTGCTGTGGAATTCAGCTATACTACAGGTCCCCTTTATAAAAAAAAATTTTTTTTTTAAGACATTTGTTTTTCACTTGTCAAGAGTGGCTCAAAGGGGATGGAGGTCAGAAACAGGAAAAGGTAGGACACTGTTATGGACCCCATATTGCAAAATGACTTGTTTTTGCAAGATCTTTAACATAGCTATCAATCCCTGTATTGAGCAAAACCCCCTTTTAAAACAATTAAAAAGAGAAAAAAAAGACATGGTGGGATTCCATCCTATTTTAAAAATGTGTTTTCTAGAATTAAACTACTAAAAAACTTGCATGTACAAAATAGCTGGTAAAAAAAATTCCTCTGAATTGTACAAGGGAGGTACAGGAAAACTTGACCAGATGTAGGTTATTCAGGGGGACATGGAGTATGGAGCAGGACAGAGAACAAAAAAAGAGACAATTTCCTCCAGCACGTTGAGTAAAATGAGAAAAGGAATCCCAAAAAAAGGGCACCTGGTGGAACAGGAGCGTTAACCACCAGTATTTCCAAGTGAAGCTTAATTGGTCCGCACTCATACGGAGGGGCAAGCGTTTACCAGGTTTTGGGATGTGTATAGGAAGGCTGGGGGTCTTACCTCACACTTCCGCACTCTGCTTCAGCACGACTGTTTTCGTTGCTGCGTCATAAGGGCATTTTTCCCTGTTAATTAGTGACGGACGCCAGCTGGGCTCTCACAGCACCCACTGTAACTCCGACCCTGGCTCCTGAAACCTGGTGTTAATAGATGACAAATGCTAGCCTGGTCTCTCACCGCCCCCACTGTAAGTCTGGTAGCTGGACCTCCGTGTTAACAGATGGCTGACGGCAGCACTGGCTCTCCCCGTTAGGGGCAATCTGGAGAGCTTTCAATGTCTCTAAAAAATCGATTTGAAAAAGGTGATTTCTGTGAGGTTAAGTAGTGTCAAAAGGGGTCCAGGGCTGGACACAATTGCACAATTTGAGGCTTAAATTTTCTGGGGATGGAGTCATTTATGGGGTCGCATCATTTGATTCTCCAGGGGAGTCTGTCCCTAATCAATGAAGAAGGTTTTGGAGGAAAAATAAAAACCATTGAATTGATTGGCTGAATCACTCTCAGAAGCCAGGAGGGCAAATGTCTTCTCAACTAAGAAGTGTTTTGGGGATGATTAGGACATTTTTATTACTTATGGGGTGTGCGGACGAATTAACACATCTACACGTGTAAAAATACCTTTAAAAACTGCAGGGAGGGGTGTATGTTGTATGTTGTATTTATCACACTTGAAAAAAAAGCAAAATGGTAATAATATAAAAAATATAAATAAAACTTCCCCAAATAATTCCGTAAACAAATGTCAGTTACAAAAAAATATACTAAATGACAGTCACTATAAAAAATAGCATAGTGCCACTTTGTGATCTTTTGGTCAAACAGGTTTAGGGGTCATGCTGTGGCCCAGGACAGGGATAGTCTATTTCCAGTGAAACTAAAATGGTGGTTTAAAGACTCCTTTTTCCGGCACTTTTTAAAAGTGGGGGTCATGCAGGTTTGGGGGGCATGGTGTGGCCCAGGACAGGGATAGTCAATGTCCAGTGAAAAATAAAATGGTGGTTGAAAGACTCCTATTTTCCGGCACTTTTTAATCTGTGGGTCAGAAGGTTTAATGGTCATTCTGCGGTACAGGACAGATATAGTCAAGTCCAGTTCAACTAAAATGGTGGTTGAAAGACTCCTTTTCCGGCACTTTTTAATTTGGGGGTCAGACAGGTTTTAAAGGTCATACTGCGGTCCAGGACAGGTATAGTCAATTTCCAATTCAAAATAAAATGGTGGTTAAAGACTCCTTTTCTGCACTTTTTAATCTGTGGGGGTAAGGACCAGGGTTTAATGGTTCCATTTACTTTGGTTTTGGGTAACAGAACCCAAGGTATAGTCAATGTCCAGTTCAACTAAAATGGTGGTTAAAAGACTCCTTTTCGACTTTTTATCTGTGGGTCAGACAGGGTTTAATGGTCATACTGGGTACAGGAACAGGTTTTAGTTAATGTCCGTTCAACTAAAATGGTGGTTGAAAGACTCCTTTTCCGACTTTTTAATCTGGGGTCATGCAGGTTTGGGGCTCATGCTGCGTTCCAGGAAGGGATATTCCATGTCCCGTTCAAGTAAAATGATGGTTCAAATAAAACTGCCTTCTGGCACTTTTAATTTGTGGGTCATGCAGGTTTAAGGGTTTATGCTGTGGTGCAAAAGGAAGGGATAGTGAATGGTCTGTGATTTTTTTTCTGTGGCTTTTATAACCTAATTGTCTTGCCTAAGATGTTTGCAGTATACAGTTTGCTGTTGTGGATGTTAATTCCAGCTTTCCAGCCCTGTTTGGGTGTAAGAATGAAGGTGTTTTTTCCTCTCCCATAGACTTTAATGGTTTATCGGCGATAATTTTATTATCGACTATCGGATATCTAATTGATAATTGCCAATATCGACTATCGACCCAATGACGATAGTCAACGTAATCGCTCATCACTATTCAGGAATTACACTCCACACTGGTTTGTCTGGAATATAGTTCTGTTTAATATGAGGAAGTCAACATTTTTTATACCATATGATACGTATGCAATGTCACTAGTAAGTGTTGCTTGTTTACTGGTTAACTAACTTTGTTGAAGCAATTATAAGGAAATCAAAGATCAGTACATATATGGAAATATATATCAATCCTTCGTTTAAGCATTTGCGTAATATGTTTGCACAGTCCATCGAGCTACAGTTCCTTTTAGGGGCTTGTTTACGAAGCCTAGTTGAATCTTACTTTAGATGTTGTCCAATGGGTCTGCGCCATCTTGCCTGCTTGTTCTGCATAAGCTAATGTTATAGGCCATAGTGAATCCATGTATTCTTCCAGCATCATCAATCCTGGAGGTAGTCATCTTGCAATAGCAATGCATTTCCAAGCGCACTATATCTGATTAAACTGGTTAAGGGTAAATAGAGAATAGTTGGGCACATAATATATGAACAGTTTCGATAAATGATTAATGATTAGAAACAATAAAACAGACTTTAATGTTTTCAATTGATCCTGCACCTAACAGATTCAAAGAGGTTTAAATGGAGTACCCAGGAATGGCCCCCGTAGCTGATTGGTGATGCCTCCAGGCGCACCTACTGACCTATGTGACACACTCCCGGTCCAGAGTGGTCTGTTACTCCCGAAGTCTCCAGCATAATGTTTCTCTGGGTGTGGACGCAAGCCTGTAGAATTAACAGGTGAAGAGTGTTGCTGCTTGCTGGCTGGAAGCTGACCAACTACATCTTTACTCTGCTCCTTATGTACAGTATTTTGAATTATCCATTTCCTTAAAGGACTGTGCTGAGTAGAGGGACCTAGGTGTTTTCTGCAACGGAGTCAAAGTCAGAGTGAAGACCAGGGGTTCCATAGACTCCACTCCTCAGTGAATCCACCAGTTGATATCAGGTAGGTTATAGACAT
The DNA here is from genome assembly GCA_025379985.1 of Phyllomedusa bahiana. Classification (NCBI taxonomy): domain Eukaryota; kingdom Metazoa; phylum Chordata; class Amphibia; order Anura; family Hylidae; genus Phyllomedusa; species Phyllomedusa bahiana. The sequence goes on along the minus strand of JAODAL010060745.1, from coordinate 5,256 downwards.
ATTGCTTGCAGTCTCTCTCCGTCCAAAAAAGGTAATAGTATGTTTGCCCAGGGTCCATTACAGAACCTAATCTGGTACTACAGTAAAAGTGATTAGTAAACATATTTTAGAGGCTCCTTGCTGTTACGGTTACATAGTGGTTAAAAAATATGTTCATCAAATTCAACCAATGGCAGGGATAAATGCAATATAAATCTTATGAAATATGAATCTGTATAGGTAAATTCTTCCTACTGCAGGGATTTTTGTTTGTGTTGTGTTTTTTTCTCCATTACTTTCAAGAGCCATAACTTTTTTTAACGGTGCTATTGACTGAAGCATTTAATATAGTGTATTCGGAAACTAAAACAAAATTCTCAGTGGGGTGGAATGTGAAAAAAGCTGCAATTGCTCTTTTTTGTGGGGGTTCAGTTTTCTGAAGTTCACTGTGTTGTATTAATTATTACAATGTCATCTTTATTCTACAGGTCCTTACAATACCTGCAAATGTTTTAGTACTATTTGTATTTGTTTCAGCACTATTTTCTGCAACCAATAACTTTTATTTTCCATTTATAGATCTGAGTAAAGGCTGTTTCTTTGCAGGCTGTAGAGTTGTTTTCATACCATTTTGGGATGCATACAACTTTTTGATTACTTTTTTTTCAATTTTTTGTATTGTAATGTGACCAAAAAAAGCACTATTTTGGTATTGGGTATTTTTTTCGGTCTTCACCATTGGGATAAAAAATGGCAAAAGGAGAGTGTTTTGAAGTTTTTATATTTCTTAGTTTATATTTTTTCTAAATGTTTTGTTTTTCACTTGTACTTGCTTATACACTGTTCAGCAACAGTAATATATTGCAGAACAGTGTACAATAGTAGTGCCTACATGGGAATAGTGAGAAAGCAGCCACAGATGACTTTTTTAAGCCGTCGATTGCCATCACAACTGGTGCTTAAATGTTGGTTATAAGTAAAGACCTTGTCTCCCTTTATATATAAAATAAATATAGAACCCATAAGGCATGACCATCCTGGCCTAAAGGGAAAAATGTAACTCCCTTTAAGGTTCAAATTTACTGTGCATCATTCAGTTTTTACACTTACAAATCGCATTGTATTGTCTTCAGGGAAAAGCTTTCTATTATTGTTGTTATACAATGTATGTTATCAAATTGCACTGTACAATACTCTATAGGCACGGTATGCCTGCTAGAGTTTGGGAACCATTTCCTCAGTTATGTGGCCATATCCTGTGTTAGCTCATTATATCAGGATTGGTGTTCCTGGTTGTGATGTTGCAAATGAAAGAAGTGTCAGTGAAAAGGAACCATTGTTCTGTCAACCTGCACTGATAGGGATAATGCATTGCTAAAGGTGTTGCACTACTGCATCTGTAGGTGAGGATTGAGGTGCGTCCAAATAAATGTTTGTTTTGGGCATCGTGTGTGCGTTTTTGCATAATAGCACAAGAAACACAGAGTCCTGCTGAGAGTCTAGTCAGGTACAGCAGCATGGTGGTTCAGTGGTTAGCACTATTGCTTTGCAGCGCTGGAGTTTATGTGTTTTCCTCTTGTCTGCATAGCTTTCCTCTGGGTGTGGTATTAACTCCACACTACAAAAACATACTAATATATTAATCTGGACCTTAGACTGCAAGCTCCAATGGGCACAGGGACCAGTGTGAATAATGATAATCACTGTACAGCGCTGTGGAATGCAATAGCCCTATATACCGATGTAGCAAAGCTAAACATAACAGATAACCCACCATATCACATCACAAAATGTTATCACAACATTTTCAATGCTTCTTAATGGCAAAGAGCAAGTAGCATGAAAAGACGTGATATCACAGTCAAGCTGAACTCTGATACATCTGAAAATAGTCAGCCACTGAGTAGTACACTGATACAGGCTCACACTGGCCCACCTGGGAGTCGGTGAAACCCAAGGTGGACCCTGAGCTCCATTGGCAGATGGTATGTGAAGCACATCGGTGTGCAGGCCCAGACCCGCCGCATCTCCTCAATGTCAGAACAGTATGCCTATAGCTATTGGCTTCTTGCACTGCACACTGAGTACACCTGTGAGCCTCTGACTGTATCACTCCTCCTGCCACAATGTATCTCCAAGGTAAAAATCTCATGGGCTTCAGGCATAGGAGATCACGATAGCAACGTCCCAGCATAAGCAGTGTGGTGATGTCACACTGCTCATGCCGAATGCTAGCTCCTGGAACGAGCACCTCAGAGGGAGAACGGGGAGAGGTGAGTATGTTTTTAAATTTTTTTCTAATCAATATACAGGGGGCTACATACTTACAGGGGGCTGTATACATGTCTGTCAGACCGCTCTTTTACTAAAACACTTGAATAAAGTGAAAAAAAATACACAGGTACGTAGGCAGGCAGATAAAGCCCACAGGAGGTAGGTAGATACCTAACAGGCTGGCAAGGCCCCAATAGTCAAGTAAAAACTTACTTACTTACGACCAGCCTTTTTCTTGTAGGAAATCAGGAGGATCCACAGGAGCTGGCATCTTGGGAAACAGAGCTGATGTGCGCCAAGCACATCAGTGTTCTGCCTGCAGTGGGTGAGGTCTGGGGAGGTGGAACCAGGCAGCTATCACTCTATTGCACGTGTACTGAGCGGTCTTGCTGCTGCCCACTGTGTGTGCACCTTAGTATAGTTTGACAGCGCTGCTCCTGCCTTCTTCCGACTTCTTGTCACAGTGTGATCAACAGACACTGCGGGGTGCCGCAGCCACCTCAATAGACATCTCCTTGTTGATATCAGTACTGACGTCAACAGTATGACACTAAGGCATGAAGGGGCCCGATTCAGCAGCCGGTGGCCGCCCACTGGTTGCAGCTTATCTAGTCTCTTGCCCAGCCCACATGCTGCTGCCAGCCCACATGTATGTCAAGTGAGTCAGCGATGACCCTCAGCGGCCCTCCACAGTTGCGCTGCTCTTCATTAAGTGAAGGTAAAAGCAGCACCAGCTGACTGTATATCAAAAAAATTTTCACAGCTGGAGCAGGCAGACCAGGTGTGATCCGGCCCATGAGGAAACTGCCCGGTCGGGCAGATGCCCAACCCGAGCCTGGTCATGGTCCACTTTAAAATGAATCTACAAGTCTGGTGACCCGGAGAACGTAGTAGTCTTATGGTCATCAGTTCCCATGGATGCACTAGAGCATCATCATGCAAAAGATTGGTGCCTCGTCCTGGCAATGTTGCACCATTCCAAAATATCACTTCTGCAGCCATTCACTGACTGCATTGGTGACACCACTGGTGTCAACACATTGCGCTATAGCCAGTGATTGACTGCAGCAAACACATGCCATGTTATTCCTGAAGCCCAATAACCAAAGTTCTGTGTAGGACCAGGGAGGACTTGACACAGAAATGGCAGGGTATTTGGTGCATTAGTAATGCTCATTTTGTTATTTCATACAATTGTAAGCAGATTGTGAGGCTTCCCCTTTAAATAAACAAATAAAACAAATTCAGCCCGCAGCTGCCACCAGAGGGTGCTTAGGAGCTTAATTCATACATTGACTTTAATGATAAACTACAGGCAGTAAGCTGCTAAGAACTATTGAAGGGAGTCCCTATGAAGATCGATTGATCATCGTGTCAGTCTGACATGGGGTTACATTACTGAAACAACCCCGTTTAACTCAACTACCACTATTCCAAAACAAAGCCAATAACATTTAATCTCCTTGTCTCGTACCGTATACAGCAATTTCAATATTTTTAGTTTATTGGGTCTTTAAATTTGTACATTGGTGCCAGCACTGCAGACAGAAGACACTAATCTAGGCACTTTCTTTACTATATGTATTTTAATATGTCTCAAGGAAATCTTAAATCATTATTTTGGAGAGCACCGTCAGCTGAATGTAGAAGGCAGTCTCACTAGAATAATACTGCCTTGGCAGGCAAATGATTGCAGTCTTAAATAATGCAAAGCTTTTGAGGAAGGCATCAACATACACACAAGTTACATTCTAGCAAAACAGCCCTTTAAGAGACCTTCTCCCTTGTAGCCTCGGCTGCTAATTTATTAGCCTTTCATGGAAAGTCAGATGCCTGTGATGACTAAAGGAAAACTTGATGAATACTCCTTATGTCTCAAGATGCTGAGGAATCTGAACAGTTCTGAGCATCAGAAGCATTGTGCTAAAACTTTGATACACTCTTTTAGACTAATACATTATTCACCTTTGGTCTTGGATGTTCTTGCACAGAGTGGACCGTTTATCAGGTGGCATAAGAGTCCAGGAAGCCTATATCTTATCGCTGATATTGAAGGGATCTGAATCCCAGGAGACAAGGGTTTGGTTTAATTTCCTTTTAAGGTATTGTTTAAATATGTGTTTTTTTTTATTTAGGGTGCCTTTATTATGTTATCGCACTTCTCGTATTAAAGTTACGCAAATATAAATGAACTCCCCCCCTGCTGTTACTTCATGAATATAATATATAAGTTGAAATACCCATGCGTCTTCCTTATCCGCCCATTTTCTATAACCCCTTAAAGAAGAAACAGTTTTCAGTTTTTTTTTTTCTTTTTTTTCCCTAATTTTCCTCATTACATAGTTGTTGAGGGTTTTTGGGGAAAAAAAAATACTTTTTAAATGGTGCCCTTGACCCTCTGTGTAATGTACGGGGAGAGGGGAGGGAGGGAAAAAAAAAAACACAATTGTGCCCTTTTTTTCAGAGTTTTTAAATTTTTGGAGTTCACTGGTTTAAAGGTTAAGATTAGGCAGCCGTCCCTGTGAAAAAAAATATGTACGACAAAGCAACATTTCACTCAAAAAAAAGCCTTTTCAAGATTTTTGGGGTGTTTGTTTGGTATGAATGAATGCTATCTGTATTCGCAGGTCGCTACAATTCCAGTGATACCAAATTTTAGAGTTTTTATGTTTTAGTTTTTTAAAAAATTTTAAAATAATTTATTTTTTTAAATGCAGGGCCTTTTTTTTGCGACCCAAAAACGTTTTTTTGATTTTTCCCCTTTGTGGCCCGGGTAAGGGCTGTTTTTCTGCAACTAAAATGAAAATTTTTATTGGTACCATTTTGAGAACATGTGCTTTTTTCCAATTTTTTGGGGGAATGAAATGTCCCCCCCAAAAAACTTTTTGGGGTTTGGGGAATTTTTTTTTTTTGTACAGTGTACACTGTATGGGGGTGAATTATGTTATATTTGCAAATTGCCCAAAGGGGGGCATTTTTTACTTTTTAATAATTATTTTTTTT
>JAODAL010060744.1:0-20722 GCA_025379985.1 Phyllomedusa bahiana | reverse complement strand
GAAGTCTGTGGGAAAATCACGATGGGTAGAGTCAGTATGGGTGGAGTGAACACTGTTGGTCAGTATAAGTGGGTGGTGGGTTTTTTGGTGGAGTAGGTATGGGGGGAGGTCGTGAAAAGAGTTAATTGGGGGGGGTTAGGGGGGGGGGTCAGTTTGAATGGCATCCACATAGGTGGAGTCAGTATAGGTAGAGTCAGTATAGGTAGAGTCAGTGTGGGTAAAACCACGATGTGTGGAGTCAGCATAGGTGAAGTCAATGTGGGAAGAGTCAGTATAGCTGGAGTCAATGTGGGTAAAGTCACGATTGGTAGAGTCAGTACGGGTGGAGTCAACATTGTTGCTCAGTATAAGTGCAGTCAATGGCGGGGGTTAGTATTGGTGAAGTCAGTATAGCTGGTGGCAGTTTGGGTAAAGTCATGATGGGTAGAGTCAGTATGGGTGGAGTGAACACTGTTGGTCAGTATAAGTGGAGTGGTGGGTTAGGATTGGTGGATCATGACAATAATTAGTGAAGTCTTATAACGGGAGTCAGAGGGTAAACACTGGGGAGCATATGGGGGGATGAAATTGTTGGTCAGTACAAATGGAGTCAATGGGGGGTTAGTATTGGTGAAGTAAATGGGGGTATCAGTGAAAAAAGTTAATATGGTGGTTTAGTGTGGGGGAGTCATTGATTAATCCAGAGGTGGGTCAATTTAGTTAGTCAGTATAGGTTGAGTCAATGTGGGTAAAGTCACGATGGGTAGAGTCATTATGGGTGGAGTGTGGGTGGAGTCAGTTTGATTGGCATCCATGTAGGTGGTGTCAATATAGATAAAGTCAGTATAGATAGGCGTGGGGGTAAAACCATATGGATGAATTAGATGGGTGGGCGCAACGCATATAAAAAGTAATTTATAACACATTATAACCCCACTAACACAAATGTTTTGTCTTCACTGCACGAGAAAGGGAATCAGGCTGCACAAGAAGAGTGCAGTCATGTTAATGGATTAAATTATCTTGATATAGACCGAAAAAAATGACTTCACTGTAACGGCCAATGATAGCCATGTCCTCCACCTGCTGCAGGATAGTTACCCAGGCCGCGACAGTAAGGCCGTGTTCACACGGCTTATTCCCGACGGATTTGTGTGCCGTATTGAGCTCAAAAATTCGCCGTTAATATGGGGTGGGACGGGGGGGGGGCCGGAGCGCGGCGGGGGCGCCGCTCCCGGCCCCATAGACAATGCATGTTTCGGCGTGTCTGCGCCGTAAATAATGTGCATGTCATTTTTCTCCCCCCGCGGCGGATTCGCCGAGGGGGAGGAGCGAGGGAAATTCCACTTTCTCCTTAGGAGCAGTGGATTACGTAATTGCTGCCGCGGATTGGCGCCGTACTGCAGCGCAAATCCGGCGCGGAGTACGGCGCCAATCCGTGCCCAAATAAGCCGTGTGAACGAGGCCTAAAGGATCCAGCGAGAAGCTCTCGCAAATAATAAGCATCACCGCAGATCTTATATGTGCAGATGAAGGAAGGCTCGGGAAATAGTGATGATAATGGAATCGCGTTTTAAATCAGAAACAAGAAAGAGAAGCCTAAAAGCAACATAAATCATCACATCTGCAAAGGTGAATATTCCTAAACTAAGGGCAATAGTCGTTACTCTTTGGACTCACACTCTGTGTGTTCTTAAATAAAGCCCCTGAGGAAAAAAGATTGTTAAAAGGGATCACAAATAGCTTCACTCTCCAGGTTATTCCTATGAGGAGCCAGTATGAAATATTAAAAACAACGGAGCCTAGAACAAAGGTAGAAAGAGAAAGAGCTGGCAGAGGAAAGCTGTGAAAACTGATAAGTCCGGAGGTGCAGAATCAGCTTCAGGAGCTAAAAGGTTTGTAATAAAAGCTGCAATCAGACTACAAAATAAGAAGCAAATTCAAGGGGAAAAACATTCCAAATAATTCTTCTAATATAATAAAAAAGATTTCATTAAATAGGTGGCTCCCATAACTGGGTATTGTGGTGACGGGAACTTGGAGATGGAAGAACTATTCAATATGTTTTTCTTATCCGTGTTCACAAATGACCACACGGCCGGAGACCTCTTCATTAAAGGGGTTGTCTCACTACAAGGATTGCTGCTTTTTATGTTAAAGATCTTGCAAAAACAAGTCACTTTGCAATATGTGTCCATTAACAGTGTCCTACCTATTCCTAGATATCCCCTCTTGTATGGGCTGCATCAGCTCCTCAGGTCGCTATAGCTACAGACCTGTTAGATCTCTCCTGATAGGCTGCCAGCACTGGTTGCTATAGCTACAGACCTGGCTTCTACTGCAGCCTAGTAGAAGCCAGTAAACACACCCCTGAATTCAAAGTGAAACCAAGAAAACAGGACTGAGGTCAGATGAATCAATGTAGTGAGACAACCCCTTTAACACGACTAATGTCTCTATAACTTGTCCTGACAGAAGTAGAAGTAATGGTCTGAATGATTTAGGAAAAAAAATAATAAGAAAAAGCTCCAGGGCCTAATGGTTTACATCCTTGTGTCCTTAAAGATGTTTTCTCACTACAAAGATTAGCTTTCCAACATAAAGGGACAGTTAAATGAAGACTTTTCTAAATACATTTTTTCAAAAGATTTTACTATGGTCATGAGATGAGAGACATTTTATTAGCTCTCTGAGTGCACACAGTTTTCTATGGCTACCTGCATACCAGATGGACATCTGTTATCTGATGAGCTGAGAGCAGAGAGCAGAAAGTGACATCATGTCACTGAGGGACTGAGACCGAAGCAAAATAACTATATCTAACAAGATTAGCTTCATTAAACAAAAGGTACATGTGCTGGGAGGACTGAAAAGCATGGCTTTATCTGTAATCGCAGATTACAGTAACCACATGCTAGATGTTGAATATGCTAATCCCTGCAGTAGAACCACCCACAGCATTAGGAGAAAGTGTAAGTGCAAAACTGCTAAAACTCAGTGAAACAGTGCGATGAGAAAACCTCTTTAACCCCTAACTGACATTGGACGTATGAGTACGTCCTGATGCCGATAAGGGGTTTTGCGGATTTGGCTTCCAGTACCATCTCTACGCTGATGATACCCAATTATACACCTCTTGTTGTGACATCCCTACTGCCCTGCTACAAAACACCAGTGACTGTCTGTGCGCTGTCTCTGACATCATGTCCGCTCTCTATCCCAAACTAAACCTCACTAAAACGGAACTTCTTGTCATTCTGCTATTTACTAAGGAAACCCCATCTACTGTCTCAGTGTGGGGCACCACCATAACTCCTAGGCAGCAGGCCCACTGTCTTGGGGTTATACTAGATTCCGATCTGTCCTTCACCCCATATATCCAATCCCTTGCCTGCTCCTGTCATCTGCACCTCAAGAACATCACTAGAATCCGTCCTTTTCTCACTATGGAAACAACCCAGACTCTTATTACTGCTCTTATTCTTTCTCGTCTTGACTACTGTAACTCCCTGCTTATCGGTCTCCCTCTCTGTAAACTCTCCCCTCTCCAATCTGTCCTGAATGCCGCAGCCAGGCTCATCTTTCTCTCCAGCCGCTATACTGATGCCTCTACCCTGTGTCAGTCACTGCACTGGCTTTCTATTCAGTACAGAATACAACATAAACTCATCACTCTGACCCATAAAGCTCTCCACAGCGCTGCACTCCTCTACATCTCCTTCCTCATCTCTGTCTACCACCCTACCTGGTCTCTCCACAGCACTGCACCCCCTACATCTCCTCCCTCATCTCTGTCTACCACCCTACCTGATCTCTCCACAGCGCTGCACCCCGCTACATCTCCTTCCTCATCTCTGTCTACCACCCTACCTGGTCTCTCCACAGCGCTGCACCCTCTACATCTCCTCCCTCATCTCTGTCTACCACCCTACCTGCTCTCTCCACAGCGCTGCACCCCCCTCCCTCTCCTCCCTCATCTCTGTCTACCACCCTACCCGCTCTCTCCACAGCGCTGCACCCCCCTACATCTCCTCCCTCATCTCTGTCTACCACCCTACCCGGTCTCTCCACAGCGCTGCACCCCCTACATCTCCTCCCTCATCTCTGTCTACCACCCTACCTGGTCTCTCCACAGCGCTGCACCCCTCTACATCTCCTCCCTCATCTCTGTCTACCACCCTACCTGGTCTCTCCACAGCGCTGCACCCCTCTACATCTCCTCCCTCATCTCTGTCTACCACCCTACCTGGTCTCTCCACAGCGCTGCATCTCCCTACATCTCCTCCCTCATCTCTGTCTACCACCCTACCCGGTCTCTACACAGCGCTTCACCCCCTACATCTCCTCCCTCATCTCTGTCTACCACCCTACCCTGTCTCTCCACAGGGCTGCATCTCCTACATCTCCTCCCTCATCTCTGTCTACCACCCTACCCGGTCTCTACACAGCGCTGCACCCCCTACATCTCCTCCCTCATCTCTGTCTACCACCCTACCCGGTCTCTCCACAGTGCTGAAATCCCTATATCTCCTTCCTTATCTCTGTCTACCATCCCACCCACTCTCTTTATTCTGCTGAATATCTTAGATTACATTCCTCAATCATCTGAACCTCCCATGCCCGTCTCCAAGACTTCACACGTGCTACATCAGTTCTCTGGAACAAGCTATCACGTACAATCAGGCAAACTCATAACCTTAATAGTTTTAAGTGCGCCCTGAGAATACATCTTCTTAGGCAGGCCTAGCAAGATTCCTAATTGTTAACCTCCCACTTTCTGACACTCCCTGCAATTGGTCACTTACAGGCACTTATCTGTATATAGATGTACGGTCGGAGTGGCAGGTTCACCCAATTTTTATGTAAACCATTCCTTATTTATGTCACATGGCTGGACCATTGTGTAATCCAAGCACTTCTCACCCTTCGTCTCACCCGTACACCCTAACAGACTGTAAGCTCTTGGGAGCAGGGCCCTCACACCTTGTGTCTCATCTGTAAGTAGCTTTTAACTGTGTAATGTTTGGTTTTGTCTTTACTTATACCCTCTAGAAATACAGATTATTATTAAGCAAATTAATACAAGATATGGAAGATCCCGGCAGGTCTTTGGTCCACTGGCTATCTTCTCCATCAGGTCCTTCCCTAAGGCTTCCATTTAAAGGGACAGTGCATGCTGTCCAGCTTTCCTAAGACCAACTATCACCTGACATTACTTAAAGGGCACCTTACCTTTCTCCCTTACCAGTTTGTTGGTGAGCTTCCTTGCATATGGATTACGTTCTAGTGTGGGAACATCTGGTCACTGACCTTGACTCGTCTCCTGACCTTGTCTGCTGCCTTTTCCGACCTTCGGCATGTCTCCTGTTTACAAAAGTTCTCTTCCTGCCATGACCTTCTGCTTGTTATCTGACCACGTCTTTGCCTATCCCTCCGGTACCACGCCTGCATGTCAATTGTCACAGTAGGTATCCACATCGGAGGTAGTGAACTGGGAGTTCCCTGAAGCCAAGTCCAGATCCCTTGTACAAAGGGCTAAATGATACCAGAGGTCCTTAGACTCCACTCTTTAGTGTGGTTCCATGTTGAAGCTCTTGGCTGACCCAGAGGATCCACCACCTGTCTCTAGTGGGCTTCTCAACACCTTCAATACGGCTATCAATCATAGCCACACTTCCGCTCCGGTTTGCATAGTGGTGGCGCGGGGAGGTTCATCAATCACATACTGCTGTTTCCTACCAATGACATTCATGCACCAAATATTTTGTACTACGAGGGTTAAAGGGGTTGTCTCACTACATTGATTCACCTTACCTCACTTCTGTTTTCTCAGTTTCATTTTTGAATTCATTTACTGGCTTACTGGCTACTACTGGCCTGCAGTGCGAGCTGCTGAGGACACCAGGTCTGTAGCTATAGTGACCAGTGCTGGCAGCCTATCAGGAGAGAGTAAACAGGTCTGTAGCTATAGCAACCAGTGCTGATAGCCTATCAGGAGAGATTGAACACGTCTGTAGCTATAGCAACCAGTGCTGGCAGCCTTTCAGGAGAGATCAAACAGGTCTGTAGCTATAGCAACCAGTGCTGGCAGCCTATTAGGAGAGAAGGAATAGGTCTGTAGCTATAGCAACATGAGGAGCTGATGCAGCCCATACAAGAGGGGATATCTAGGAATAGGTAGGACACTGTTAATGGACACATATTGCAAAGTGACTTGTTTTTGTAAGATTTTTAATATAACAGGCAATTCTTCTAGCGAGACAACCCCTTTAAGAAATCTAGGAACATGCTCCTGCTAACAGAGAGAGAACACTGAACATATACATGGAGTCAGGACATTCCTGAAAAAAATTGATATTCTGCAATCGTTTCCTCTTCATACGTGACATTTGCTTTAATTTGCTTGTTTGCAGAATTACCGTGGAGCATATTCGGAGAACAGGACTGACGCGGATACAGTAATTATACCAACGTCGATTCCACTTCTGTTAATAAATGCTCTACATCCGTGTTTTATTAAAAGTGAACTTGTCACCGTGAATTAACATTTTAGAGACGGCTCAAGTCAAGCATGCCCCGCCGCCAGTGCACACTACAGCAGGGTTTCATGAGCATTATGAAAACGAGAATGCCAAGTAAACGAGGCATAAGGTAATACGGTAAAAATACAGAACTAACGCTGTCATATAAAATCATGTGCAGCCTATTATACTGCCCACCATGAATGCTAATATATTCATACAACCTCACCCGAAGCCTCATGCCTACACATAACCTCTTATAAATACACTGATTACTCATAACCTCCCACTTAAGAGTGTGTAGGTCGCCTTCATGCTCTGACCCATTGAGGCATGGACTCCATAAGACCTCTAATCATGTAAACCCAGGTCTAATAACTACATACTCTCCGAGGAACCATCAGGCCAGTATTTGCAGAACTCCGGGATGGGGCCCTGATGAGTATAAAAAAAAAAAGATAGGAACTGGTAATAGGCAGAGGGCCCAGGTGCTTTGGCTGTATGGGGCCCTAAAATTACTTATGGCCGCCATGCATACATGGACACTCAGCCGCTTGGTACCGACCACTTATTATCTGCTTATCCATACCTTTCCGATCCCGTTGTCACAATTCACACACCAATGTCAATGTCAGGCTCCTCCTGGGTCCAGGGTGATGCCTGTACCTCCTCCTGTTCTCATAAGAAAAGAAGAGCCAGAACTCAGGGCCAACTGGGGGCAGGGCCGGGACAACGGGTAGGCAGAGGTAGGCGATCGTCGAACCTCACCCGGCTCCAGGCCACTGCCATGGGCCTGAACGCCGGCGGTCTCTGTATGTGCGTCCGCTGGACGCACATACAGATGGGGGCTTCTGCAGAGCAGAGAGCAAGCGCTCCCTGCTCCGCAGACAGGCTCCACGGGGGATCGCTGGATCCTCCGCTAAGTCACGGGTCTGACACTGCGGGGCCGCCGGGTCCTCATAGCGCTGAGGACCCACCGCGGCCCCGTGCAGCTCAGCTGGCAGCGTCGCGATGAAGTGATGTCATCGCGATGCTGCTTTCCCTCAGGCGCACAGCCCGTCATAGGCTGTGCGTCCGAGGAGCTGCCGGAGTCGTGTCCCGGCGCTGGAGGCATGGTCTGAAGAGGAGCGTGCGGCCGGGAAGCAGATGAGTATTAATGTTATTATTTTTACCTGCCTGAGAGTGCCCCTATATACCTGAGTGCCCCCTATATGCCTGCGTGCCCCCTATATGCCTGAGTGCCCCCCTATATACCTGAGTGCCCCCTATATACCTGAGTGCCCCCCTATATACCTGAGTGCCCCCTATATGCCTGCGTGACCCCTAATATGCCTGAGTGCCCCCTATATACCTGAGTGCCCTCCACTATGCCTGAGTGCCTCCCTAATATGCCTGAGTGCCCCCCTATGTGCCTGAGTGCCCCCCTATATGCCTGAGTGCCCCCTATATGCCTGAGTGCCCCCCTATTTGCCTGAGTGGTCCCCTATGTGCCTGAGTGTGCCCCTATCTGCCTGCCTGAGAATGCCCTTAGCTGTATACCTGCCTGAGAGTGCCCCTCTATACCTGCCTGAGTGCCCTATATTTATATACCTGCCTGAGAGTGACCCTATATTTATATACCTGCCTGTCTAAGGGGACAATATCTATATACCTGCCTGACTGAGAAGATATATACACACACACACATGTATATATATATATATATATATATATATATATATATACACACATACCTGCCTGACTGAGGAGACATATCTATATACCTGCCTAACTGATGGGGACCTATATATACAAATGCCTAATTGAGGGGACATATATACCTGTCTAACTGCAGGGACCTATATAGCTTCCTATAAGTGGGGACCTATACACCTACCTAACTGGGGGACTTATATACCTATAAGTAAGGAGTTGCTGGAAATGTGAGGATTCTAAGATATTTGTGTCCAAATCCTCAGGGACGAGTATTGGCCGGGAGCAATCAGCATGAAGGTGTGAACCGGATGGAGAAGAAAAGGGAAAGTGAACGACGCTGCTCAGAAAAGACGTCTCCTGTGAGTCACTAAATGTAACTGCAGTGTAATCCCTTATATTTCTGCAGAGCCTGTGTACACTGGTGTCTACCACTATATGGTCACTGTATGGCGGTGGTATATGTAATCAGAGCCTGTGTACAGCTGATAGTCACATGTGGGGGTCGCGTTCGGTCAGGGTCTGGCAGGATTATTTGAGCCTTAAGTAGTAATAGTTTTGGGTCTTGGTTTTGTAGGAGTTTTTTTTGTAACAATGATGCATCTGGTAGATTTGTTCCATGTATCGGTGGATTATTTAGTGACTGTTATTTAGGGGTATAACACTGTCATATGGAGGTGAGCGGTTTTGAATAAGCAAATTTGTCAGGGCTGATTTACATTGTACAGTGACTGCTGAGGAGATGGACGGGATCTATGTGGAAAGTGACAGGACCTGGCGCAGGGGCGAGAGGAATTAGTGTGGGGGGTTTCCAATTTTTGGGGGAGCGAGGGGGGGGGGGCGCCATTGGCTGTACTTGCCTAGGGCACCAAAATGCCTTGTCCCGGCCCTGACTGGGGGATTCACCGTACACCTGGTGGCCAGTCGTAGTGTGTCCAGTTGCAGCAACCCATAGCCTGAAAGCCTGGGAAACATACCCTATAACGCAGATCGCCAGTACGGGCCTTCTACCCACATACAGTGATTGACAGTTTTCCCTGTATTTTTGTGTAGAAGAGCAAACTGTCAATCACTGTACATCAGTGGGTAAAGCAAGACTTTCACTTTATTTTAGGAATCTTGGAAGGATTTACTCTGCTTTTTACTCAGAAATTTGGCATCAGATTATTTAACCTTAAAAATCCCAGAGCTCAGCTTCTATCTCTATCATATAACCCTATATATCACAGAGCTCAGCTTCTATCTCTATCATATAACCCTATATATCACAGAGCTCAGCTTCTCTCCTCTATTATATAACCCTATATATCACAGAGCTCAGCTTCTCTCCTCTATCATATAACCCTATATATCACAGAGCTTAGCTTCTCTCCTCTATCATATAACCCTATATATCACAGAGCTCAGCTTCTCTCCTCTATCATATAACCCTATATATCACAGAGCTCAGCTCCTCTCCTCTATCATATAACCCTATATATCACAGAACTCAGCTCCTCTCCTCTATCATATATCCCTATATATCACAGATCTCAGCTTCTCTCCTCTATCATTTAACCCTATATATCACAGAGCTCGGCTTCTCTCCTCTATCATATAACCCTTTATATCACAGAGCTCAGCTCCTCTCCACTATCATATAACCCTATATATCACAGAGCTCAGGTTCTCTCTCATATAACCCTATATATCACAGAGCTCTGCTTCTCTCCTCTATCATATAACCCTATATATCACAGAGCTCAGGTTCTCTATCATATAACCCTATATATCACAGAGCTCAGCTCCTCTACTATATCATATAAACCTATATATATCACAGAGCTCAGCTCCTCTCCTCTATCATATAACCCTATATATCACAGAGCTCAGCTTCTCTCCTCTATCATATAACCCTATATATCACAGAGCTCAGCTCCTCTCCTCTCCTCTATCATATAACCCTATATATCACAGAGCTCAGCTCCTCTGCTCGATCATATAACCCTATATATCACAGAGCTCAGCTTCTCTCCCTCTATCATATAACCCTATATATCACAGAGCTCAGCTTCTCTCCTCTATCACATAACCCTATATATCACAGAGCTCAGCTTCTCTCCTCTATCATATAACCCTATATATCACAGAGCTCAGCTCCTCTCCCTCTATCATATAACCCTATATATCACAGAGCTCAGCTCCTCTCCTCTATCATATAACCCTATATATCACAGAGCTCAGCTCCTCTCTCTCTATCATATAACCCTATATATCAGAGCTCAGCTTCTCTCCCTCTATCATATAACCCTATATATCACAGAGCTCAGCTCCTCTCCTCTATCATATAACCCTATATATCACAGAGCTCAGCTTCTCCCTCTATCATATAACCCTGTATATCCCAGAGCTCAGCTCCTCTCCTCTATCATATAACCCTATATATCACAAAGCTCAGCTTCTCTCCCTCTATCATATCCCGGTATGGTAAAGCCCCGTTCATGTGTCACTCAAAGTCTCTTTAAGTCCAACATACAGTGTTCTTTCCTAAAAAGGGGGAACATAATATTTACTCCCATTATAACTCTCTCATAGACTAAAACTTATTATTAGAGAATTTTTCAATAGAGACTAAAATCTGGAATTGTATTTTTGAATTTTGTTTTTACCCAGGTCCAGAATGAAAAGAGATGTTACCCATGACAATATTATTCTATGTAGCATTGAAAAGTCAACTACAGCTTGTTCAAGCTGGAGCTGATGGCAGCAGTGTATTCAGTCACCGAGAAGTTTGCACAGTTTATTAAGGGATAGTGATACTGCTCATCTGGCTACCTTGGGTGAAGGCTGGTAGCCGGTCTGGCTAGGCTCATGTACAAGATTCTATGTTGATAACAGTGGAACAATGGAAGGGCCCATTCTCTGTCCCGCAACCCAATAGATACCATGAAAGGTCCAGCTGATAATAAAGTGTTAAAGGAAACAGAAAGCTGCATTCTCATCGCAGTTGAGGTGAAGGTTCATCAAACCTATCTCCAGTTGGAGAACAGAGCTTTCCCAGACAAAGCACAAACCAGCAGATAACGTGGTGCAAAGGACAGCAAGATAGCCGGCTTGTGGCAACCAGATGATGGCTTGAGACTGATTGTTGCCATGGAGAAAGAAGTCACAGACCAAAAAAGTTATTACTTTGGAAGTAAGATCACTTGGCTGTTCATGGGGGTGTACTGAACCAGCGAGGAAGGTCACCAAGCAAGATAGGGTTCACTTGTCAGTTTGCATTGCAAGAAAAAGACATACACACAAAATTGTTGTTCTTCTTCTGTTAACGAAAGAAAAACTCATAATATTCACTGACATAACCTAAACCTGACAAAAGTAATAAGAAATGAAAATGTTTTGAAAATCAAAAATTTAAAATGAGACCTTGCTTTGCTTTTGAATGATGGTTCATTCGAAATTTAAAAAAAAACAAACTAAAGAAATTGACCTGGACAAAAATTATGGTGCCCTTAACTGAGCATTTTGTTGCACAACGTTTTGCAGCAATCACCGCAAACAAATGATTTCTGCAACTCTCAATGAGACTTCTACACTGTCCACAGGTATTTGCCCACTCTTCATGCTCCAACTGTCCACATGTATTTGGCCCACTCCTCATGATCCAGCTGTCCACAGGTATTTGGCCCACTAATCATGTTCCAGCTGTCCAGAGATGTTTGTCCCATTCCTCATGCTCTAGCTATCCACAGATATTTGGCCCACTCATGCTCCAGCTGTCCAGAGGTATTTGGCTCACTTCTTCAGCTCCAGCTGTCCACAGGTATTTGGCCCACTCCTCATGCTCCAGCTGTTGGCCCATTCCTCATGCTCCAGCTGTTGGCCCATTCCTCATGCTCCAGCTGTCCACAGATGTTTGTTCCATTCCTCATGCTCCAGCTGTCCACAGATATTTGGCCCACTCCTCATGCTCTACCTGTCCACAGGTATTTGGCTCACTCCTCATGCTCTACCTGTCCACAGGTATTTGGCCCACTCCTCATGCTCTACCTGTCCACAGGTATTTGGCCCACTCCTCATGCTCTACCTGTCCACAGATGTTTGTCCCACTCTTCATGCTCCAGCTGTCCACAGATATTTGGTCCACTCCTCATTCTCTAGCTGTCCACAGGTATTTAAAAGACACATTCTCATTCTCCAGCTGTCCACAGGTATTTGGCTCACTCCTCATTCTCCAGCTGTCCACAGATATTTGTCCCACTCCTCATGCTCCAGCTGTCCACAGTTATTTGTCCCACTCCTCATGCTCCAGCTGTCCACAGGTATTTAAAAGACAAATCCTCATTCTCCAGCTGTCCACAGGTATTTGGCCCATTCCTCATGCTCCAGCTGTCCATGGATATTTGGCCCACTTCTCTTGCTCCAGCTGTCCATAGGTATTTGGCCCACTCCTCGTGCTCCAGCTGTCCACAGATGTTTGTCCCACTCCTCATGCTCTAGCTGTCCAAGTATTGTCCCACCCTCTGCTCCACTTCCACAGGTATTTAAAAGACAAATCCTCATCTCAGCTGTCCACGGTATTTGCCCATCTCATCTCACTGTCCACAGTATGCCCACTCCTCAGCCCAGCTGTCCACAGTATTTGCCCACCTATGTCCACTGTCCACAGGTATTTGGCCCACTCCTCATGCTCCAGCTGTCCACAGATGTTTGTCCCACTCCTCATGCTCTAGCTGTCCACAGGTATTTGGCCCACTCCTCATTCTCCAGCTGTCCACAGATGTTTGTCCCACTCCTCATGCTCTAGATGTCCACAGGTATTTGGCCCACTCCTCATGCTCCAGCTGTCTACAGGTATTTAAAAGACAAATCCTCATTCTCCAGCTGTCCACAGGTATTTGGCCCATTCCTCATTCTCTAGCTGTCCTTAGATATTTGGTCCACGCCTCATGCTCCAAGTGTCCACAGGTATTTGGTCCATTCCTCACGCTTCAGCTGTCCACAGATATTTGGTCCACTCCTCATGCTCCAGCTGTCCATAGGTATTTGGCCCGCTCTTCGTGAGTGGCTCCAGTTGTCTCAGATGTGAAGATGCCTTCTCCAGACTGCAGGTTTCAGCACCTTCCACAGAAGTTCACTACGATTTAGGTCCGGGCACATAGAAGCCACATTAGATTAGTCCAGTGCTTTGCTGTTAGCCATTCTTGGATGTTTTCAACTGTGTGTTGCAGATCATTATCCTGTTGGAGGACCTGTTACCTGCGACATTGGGAAGCATACTTTGCTCGACAATGCTTTGATAGTCTTGAGATTTCATTATGCCCTGCACAGATTTAAGACACCCTGTGCCACATATAGCAAAGCAGCCCCAAAACATAATCGTGCCTCACCCATGTTTCACAGTAGGTACAATTTTCTTTTCTTTGTCTACTTCTTATTTGCATCTGTGAACATAGAGCTAATTTGACTTGACAAATAGCTCCAGTTTTGTCTCATCTGTCAAGAGGACATTCTCCCAGAAGCATTGTGGATTGTTAATATGCATTTTGGCAAATTCCAGTCTTGTTTTTTACTGATTTCCTTTCAATGAGGTTTCCTCAGCTCTCAGTTTTTGATGCGGCATGTTGCATCATAGTCAAACCCTCTTCCCAATGAAGCCAGGTCCTCCAAATAAGCCATGTTCCTGGTATGAACAGTCACAAAAAGTGTCCAAAGCCCATAGAAAATGTGTCAGCGACAAACTGTATTATTATGCACCAAAAATGCTCCACCTTTTGGCACATTTTATGGCGCAACCACAATGGTAAATGTGTGTTGCCCTAACATCTACCTGTGTCACAGTGAAACAGAGGATAATGTATTAGTATACAAAGGTAGGATAATAGATTCTAAGTGTAACATTTTTAAATAGGTGTTCCTCAATAATAAAATATAATATAAAAAGAATTATTGTATAATATTCGATAAAAATAATACATGTTAAGTATCCACACAACCACACAACCCAAAACAGCCTGTTGATATTTGTATATATATATATATATATATATATATATATAATAATATATATATTTATATATATATATATATATAATAAATAATATATATTATATATATATATATAATATTATACATTATAATATATATATATATATAATTTACCATGCAAAAAAAAAAAAAATAATTATGCACATGTAAGTAACCTCAAACTACAAAAAAATACATAATACAGCCATCTCACTGAAAAAAATAAAAATTTGACCACTGAAGCAAGGAGACAAAAATGGAAAAAGTTAGTGGTCATTAGACCTACCAGCCTGTCATTAAGTGGTTAATAACCAAATATATACAGTAATAAGCATAAAAGGCTGAAGCAATTACTGAGTAATAATTACAGTTCATTAAATATTAGCGGTAAAAGAGCAGTGTGGATTATTTACTTGAAGACGGTAAATTATGCTATTAATTGAATCAAAGTCTTCTATGATAATGAACTAATTGTCCTTTGGGATACGGCATTAGTTGGAGCAGGTATTAAGTGGTGCACAATCTTTCTATCAGTTATTGTGGTGTGTCTGGGTTTCTGGAAGCTTTCAGCGCTATTTTCTATCAGTGTAGAAAAAAGTTAGGGTGTGTACCCTGACTATTCACCTTGTTTCTTGATACCATGAAGTCATATATCCCGTGAGGGTCAAGGTTAAAACCTCAAAGTGAGTCCCCGGCTTTTAATGTCAGGTCATTTCTATGTCCATAATTATTTGTTGATTCACTTATTGCTACCTTTATAGGTAGATTGACTAGTCTTTTGAACCAAAATTGGAAGCATTTTGGCACCATTAGGCGTGCCTCATTTTAGACACTTTTGTGCCACATTTATTTTGCATTTTAGAACAGTTTTGCATCTTACTCAATGAGTGGGTGTTGCTTAAGTCTGATAAAATACACCAAAACTGTCCCAAAATTTTGTCATAGAATATAGGTACAGAGTAAGACCTGGTTCACATATGCGTCAGAGGTTCTGTTGGGTATCCGTTGTGAAACGGACCTGAGGTGTTCATATTCACCTCTGCCACGCAGATTTCGAAAGAAACCCCTTGACGCAAATTTGAACCAAACCTAAGCCAACTAATAGATGGTTGGAAAAGTTAAATAAGTCTAAGGGGGACATGTATGAAAACTGTCTTGGTCTAAGACTTTTCTTGTTGCCCATAGCGACCAATCAGAGTTCCCCTTTCATTTCATATAGTGCTCTGATATGAATGAAAGGGGGACCCTGATTGGTTGGCATAGCCAACAAGAAAAGTCTTAGACCAAGACAGTTTTCATACATGTCCCCCTAAATATTTATCCTAAAGCCTGAACCACTGTGAAAAATTAGGATTATCCTTAGGCTATGTCCACACAATGAGTATTTCAAGTCGAAATCCACTTGTAAATAGAGGAGTCTAAGATGTTTTATGATAAATTCTGCAGGCACAAGTAGTGGCCAGGAAAAATCATCATGATGGTCTGGACTGGATGGAGAAGAAAAGGGAAAGAGAACAACTCAACTCAGAGAAGACGTCTCCTGTGAGTCCCTGAATGTCAGTAGTTATTTTGCTTCTGTGGTGGATCAGTTCTGTATGCGTGGTCATGTGGTGGTAACCTGACCACCAGTGACCACCAGGCAGATCTGTAGATGGGAGCAGTTTGCTACGGTGAGAACCTCTCCTGTTAGATCGGAGGGCATGATAAACTCAATATGTCCACCTGTTCAGTTTGTAATGCAACAAATATCACGTCCATGCCTCAGTGCTCAACGTAACTTTAAAAAGCACTTTCACCCCATTGGCACCTGCACCTTGTTTTCGTACAGGTGCATAGATCTGCTGTGCTGCACAGATACAAAGTGCAAACAATTCATTCACATCAGTAGGCTTTTACCATATATTCATAGTATTGGTATAATATGCACATAAAGAACTGTGATGACCTAGAGTTGGCAGAGGAGAGGATGGGGTAAGTTGTTGTTTCACAGTGGTCTTCAACATTGCTTCTCTTGCTTCCTCTGGGAACTTCACAGTGATAAGGGGAGGAGAGGCAACAGGTGTAGGTGTTGTTGTCATTTCTCCTTAGTTGTTTTCACCTGGCACACATTCTAGGTGATGGAAACCTCACTGCCCTGACGAAAGCTGAGGTGTCCAAGATGTTGTGCAGCAGTAACAGACAGGAGGCAATATTAGAGTTCAAATAAACATCAGCTTTAACATCAAGTGAGATGGAAAACCTGAGCATAGCCTCTCTCAGATACATGCAAATCCCAGTCTATCTTTCAGAAAGCCTGCATCAAGAATGGGCCTGGATTACAGATTTGTATTGCTACACTGTAGGAACTCACATGCTCGCCCCATGTGATCCAAAACTTTCTGTAAAGATA
The DNA here is from genome assembly GCA_025379985.1 of Phyllomedusa bahiana. NCBI lineage: Eukaryota > Metazoa > Chordata > Amphibia > Anura > Hylidae > Phyllomedusa > Phyllomedusa bahiana. The sequence continues at coordinate 4,135 of JAODAL010060744.1, read as the reverse complement.
GTGTGTTGAACTAGGCCAGTGGCTGTGAAGAGGGTTCACTTGCTTTCCTCCTCACGCACTTCCACTATTCCAGGGCTCCAACCTGTAGGATAACAGGTCTCCCCTTTAGCCTTTCAGTTGCTATGTTATTCCTAGGCCTAGAACGAGGAGTCAAGTATGCTGTCTCTGAACTGGTAATAAGTCCAGGGCCCATCTTCTTAGTTGCAAGAGAGAACTCCACAGAACTCGGAACTCAGAATCTTCTAGAAACCCAACTACAGGGTATTTATAAACTTTAGCCCCACCCCTGTTGCCCAGGCAACCATCCTTGCTGTGACTTGAAAAGTACATTAACCCTTGATGTAGCTAAATTCACATTGTCAGCATGAGATTGCTTTTTCACATTACAGACAATTCACAGTAAGACATGATAAAAGAAAGGGTTTATGTTATAACTCCTAAACCATCGGAACACACTTTTTGTATACATGTTAAACCCAAACGGGAACAAATAAAAATATATCAAATATAAGCAAGGCTTATTATTAAACTTCCAACCAGGCAATTTCCCCGGTGGGGGGTTTTTAAACCTGGCCGTCTCTCAGGGGGCCTAAATACTTTTTTTTGTATACATAATAACCAAAGTGTTTTTATCAAAAGAATTAAAAAATGTCCATCTTAAAATATAATAAGGTTTATTATTAAAAACAAACAAACATAAAACAGCACAGATATAAGATCCGAAAGAAATGGTGGATTAAGCAGGATCAAACAAGATAGATAATAACAGAAAAAAATACCAGAAATTATAATGATGCCCCAATTATATGTGTCATTCCCTGAAACAAGAGAAAAGTGCATTTTATAAAAACATGCAGGCTGATAAAATTCACAGGGAAAAACCCAAAGTAATAATATAATATTTATTAGAAAGTGCAAAGTGCAATCATATTGAGGAAAATTACATCACATGATTATGATCCCAATTACCCACCAGATGCGGGATTCTTTGTTATGATTACACTTTGCAAGCAGTGGCCTCAGATGCACGCCCTGGCCGTCTGTCACAGAGGTTAATTCTAGACTAGATCAGTGTAAGGCTTTGGATGTCGTATACCTAGATATTTTAAAGGCATTTGATAATGTGCCACATAACAGGTTGGTAAGTAAAATGAGAATGCTTTGACTAGGGGAGAATGTTTGCAAGTGGGTAAGTAACTGTCTCAGTGATAGAAAACAAAGGGTGATGATTAATGGTACATACCCAGACTGGATCCCTGTTACTAGTGGGGACCACAGGTAGAGGCGGGACGATGGGTAGGCAGAGGTAGGCGATCGCCTAGGGCGCCTACCTCTGCCTAACCCTAAGGGGCGCAGGCAGGGCCCCGAACCTCGCCGTGCTCCAGGCCGCTGCCATGGTCCTGAAGCGCCGGCGGTCTCTTTGACCGCTTCTGCGGAGCAGAGAGCGAGCTCCCTGCTCCGCAGACAGTGTCGGACCCGCTCACCGGAGGATCGCTGGATCCTCAGGTAAGCCGCAGGGCCGACACAGCGGGGGCCTACCGGGTCCTCATAGCGCTGAGGACCCGCCGCGGCTCCTGGCAGCGTCGCGATGAAGTGATATCATCGCGACGCTGCCTGTCCTCGGACGCACAGCGCGTCACAGGCCGTGCGCCCGAGGAGCTGCCGGAGGAGCGCGGGACTGAAGAGGAGCGCGCGCCCGGGAAGCAGGTAGGGTGATTTATTAAATTTTTGTTTATTTTTGCCTGCCTTTTGGCCCCCCTACGCCTCCCTTTTTGGCCAGCCCCAATCCCTTTCCCTGGGGGCCCCCTTTTATGCCTGCTTTTTGGCCCCCCAATATGCCTGCCTGGGTCCCCTTAACGCCTGTCGTGGCCCTTATAACCGGGCCCCTTGGGCCCAATACGCCTACCTGTGGCCACTATCCCGTCTGTCTGTCCCCCTATTGTTTCCTTTTTTGGGGGGCCCCCCCACCGGGAAATTCTCCTCTATTTTATTTTTCAAAATTTTGGCATGTATGATATACGCCTGGGGCCCCCATATCCCTGCCCTGGGGGGGGGTCCATAAAATAAACCCTGCCTGGGGCCCCCTATATCCCTCTGGGGGCCCCATACCCCTGCCTGTGGCCCCCTAAAAGGGTCGCCGGGAGCCTCCATACGCCTGCCTGAGCCCCCATACCCCCTGCCTGTGCCCCAAAAAGCCTTTTTTGGGGCCCCCCAATACACCTGCTCACCCCTTTCGCCTGCCTGGGCCCCATATCCTGCCGGGGGTCCTATCCCGCCTGCCTGGCCCCCATTTGACTCCCTTGGGCCCCCATACCCTGCCTGCCCCCCCCATCCCCCCGCCCCCCCCCCCTTCCCCCAAAAAAACCCCCCCTCCCCCCACCCCCCCTTCCCCCCCCCCTGTGGCCCCCCCCCCCCCAATATCCCCCTTGCCTGAGCCCCCATACCCTGCCTGGGGCCCCCATACCGCCTGCCCCCATTTTGGACCCCCCCTTAAAACCGCCTGCCGGGCCCCCCAAAAACCCTCCCTGAGCCCCCTTTACGCCGGCCTGACCCCCCATATCCCCTTTCCCCCCCCTAGGGGCCCCCCAAAAAACGCCTGCCGCCCCCCATTTTGCCCTGCCTGGGGCCCCCATACCCCCTGCCTAAGCCCCCAAACCCCCTTGCCGGGGCCCCACCATCCCACCGGCCTTTTGGCCCCATACGCCTGCCCCCTCCCCCCATCCCGGGGCCCTGGGGCCCCCCAATAGGGCCGCCTGGGGCCCCCATGGGGCCCTCCCTGACCCCTTTCCCGCCGGGCCCGGGTCCCAAAACCCCCCTCCCTTTGACCCCCTATATGGCTGCTTAAAGGCCCCTAAAAACGCCTCCCTTACCCCCCAATATGCCTGCCTGTGGCCCCAAAGCTATAAAACCTGCCGGAGCCCCTATAGTATATACCTGCCAAAGGGGCCCCTATATACCCTAAAGCAGCACAGTCGGCTGCGGTGGCTCCTCTCGTGGCAACTGTTACGGGGGGTCCCCCGGCCCAAACTCTGGTTGTTCATTTCCCTCGGAGTTTGATGGGGACCCAAAAAGGGCCCGCAGGGGGCCTTCATTTTCCCCCCGTGCTCCCTCCCCCTAAACTTATGGTTTTTTGGGGCAATTTTCCCTCGGGAAAGGTCCAAGGTAGCCTTCGTTTGGGCAGTCTCCTCCCAGGGGAAAACCCTGGCCTGGGGGGAACCCCCCCTTGGGACCGATTCCGGGCACGCGCTAACTTGTGGCATTCCTGCAGGGGTTTTCCCCCAGGGGTTTTTCCCCAAGAGCCTGCCCACGCTTCCTCTTTCCCAAAACTGCCTTTTCTAAAACCCGCATCAGGGGAACCCCTCCTTTTGGTGAATACGCCGGGGGAAAATTTCCCCACACTAGCAATTTGGAGGGTTTGGGTTTGGGAAAAATGCACCCTTGTGCCCCCCACATTCAAGAAAGGGGCCCCTCCCGCCAGATTAAAGGGTTTCCCTTTTCCACCCGGGACCCTCCGTTTTTTCCCTTAAACGAGCGTATCCCTCTTTGGGGACCCCGGATTGACATCCTCTCTCGGGGGAGGCCCCGGGGGAGCTAACCATGAGTTGGCCAAACCCCTTTCAAAAAACGTCGTTACCCCGTTTTTTCTCCCGGTGTTTTTTCGGCCCCCCACGCCTCCTTCCCAGCCAGCCAGGATGAGGCCCTGCAAATGGAAAAGAGCCCATTTTGACTCCGTAAGGGAAATTTAAAAAACGGAAAATTTTTTTTACATTTCTGGATAATAATAGAACAAATTATAGTGACCAGGAAATTCCCGGAGAAGGGGCTGGATACATTTTTGGGTGTAATAATAGAACAAGTTTTAAGGGACCGGGTTTTGGGAAGGGTCTGGATTTCCCCTTTCTTTGATATAATAATTAACAAGTTTTTAGTGGAAAACCCGGGTTCGGAGAAGGGTCTGGATACATTTTTTAAATTTAATAATAAAAAAAGTTTTTAGTGACCGGGATTTGGGGGAAAAGGGGGTTTGGGTACATTTTCTAATATAATAAAAAGAACAAGTTATAGGACCCCGGGTTTTTGGAGAAGGGGTTTGGGTACATTTTTTAAAAAGAAATAATAAAAACAAGGGTATAGT
>JAODAL010060743.1:0-20722 GCA_025379985.1 Phyllomedusa bahiana | reverse complement strand
GGCTTTGTCATTTACATTCTGGAAATGCCTCGTGGACAGAATAAAAGACGAGCTGGCCATAGGAGACCTTCCGTCAACTCTGAGTGATCTCATTCATCTTGCTTCCTGTGTGGATATTCGGTTCTCCGAAAGACAGAAGGAGTTTCTCCAAGAACGCAAACCAGTCTGGCCACGGCGTCTCCACCATCTTGCTCCGGTGTTTCAAAGGCCTCCACTGCCTCCAGCAATGGCTTCTTCGGAAGAACCTATGAAAGTGGACAGAGCCCACCTGTCACAACAAGAATGGTCCCATCAATGACAGCAGAATCTTTGCCTCTTCTGTGCGAGTCCTGAACACAGTCTGTATGGCCATTGTGTCTGGGTAACTCACACACCTAGGATACGTGGGAGAGGCGTCCCTAGGTGTGAATATTACCTCTCCAGGTTTGAACATGCCAGTCCAACTTGGCATATCGTCAGGTGTCATGTTGTCTCCCAGTGGTCCGTCTCAACAAACCTCTGGTTATCGGTGAATGCCTAAGTGACTCCATTCTGTTCCGTACTAAACCTGTGAGTCTTGAAGTGGGGGCGTTGCATAAGGAGAAAATCGTATTCTATGTGTTACCCCATGTAACGGGTTTGGTGGATTCGCTGGACCACCGCAAGCGATGATAGTTAAGCCACGGCACGGAGCGGAGTCTAAGTAGCCCCCGGTATTCACCAGAGCCCGCCGCAAAGCGGGATGGACTTGCTGCGGCGTGAGGCTACCAGGTCGCTACCCCTGATGGGACTTGCTTGCAGTGGCGGCCAGGGTAATGCGTGGTACAGAATCGTAATCCAGAAGCGTAGTTGGGGACAGGCAGAAGATCAGGACGGGCGGCAGAGGTTCATGGTCAGAGACGGGCAGAAGGTCAGGGCAGGAGGCAAACAGGCAAGGTCAGGAAACGTAGCGGACAGACTGGTACACGGGTGATCAGACAGGACTTCCAACACTCTCTAGACTAGGCAACACACACCAACGAACTGGCAGAGAGTGCTGGGGGCGTATTCCTTATATAGGACCAGCGGCCGGCAATAGACCAATTACCGGGGCGCTGGCCCTTTAAATCCAGACCAGGCTTTGCGCACGAGCCCTAAGCAGCGGGTACGCGCACGGCGGCTGGGACAGGCAGGAGCAGCGTGCACAGGAGCGTGGATGGGTAAGTGAGCCCGCGTCAGTGATCGGGCAGAAGGGGGATGGTCGCGGGGAGCCGAGGCACCCGCGCCGGACCCCCTGCGGACAGGGGGGTGGCCGTGGGGGGTGATGCACCCGCGCCAGCCCCGATGACAGTACCCCCCCTTAGGGCTCCCCCTTTTTTTACGGAATTTAGAGAGGAGGTCAGGTGATAGATTAGCCTCAGGTTCCCACGAACGCTCCTCCGGCCAGAACCCCTTCCAGTCAATCAGAAAGAACCGCTATCCCCTCACTGTCTTCTCCGCTAGCACCTCCTTGACCTCAAAGATGTTATCAGCGTTGGCCACAGGAGAAGGCAAGACAGATCCACGGGAGAAGCGATTCAGCACCACAGGCTTAAGGAGCGAAACATGGAAGGCATTCAGGATACGCAGAGTAGGAGGCAAGCGGAGCTTGTTGGACACCGGGTTCAGTTTCCGAAGGACCACAAAAGGGCCCAGATACTTAGGGCCTAACTTATAACTGGGCACCTTGAAGCGAATATATTTAGCGGACAACCACACTCTATCACCCGGCTTGAATAGAGGCGGAGGTCTACGGTACCTGTCGGCCTGTGGAGGCCCGTAGAAGAGCTTGTCGTGTGACTTGCCAGAGTGCCTTGATGTCCCGTACTTGGGCATCCACGGCAGGAACGTTACACGAGGTAGGCATAGGGAGAAGCGGGCGGGGATGTAGCCCAAACACAATAAAAAAGGGCGAGGCTCCAGCGGACTCAGAGTCTAGGGAATTATACGAGAATTCCGCCCAGGGGAGGAGGTCAGATTAGTTATTCTGATGGGCGGATACAAAATGTCATAGGTAGGTACCTAAAACTTGGTTGACCCTCTCTACCTGCCCATTGGTTTGAGGGTGGTATGCAGACGAGAAGTCTAGCTGAACCTGCAACTGAGCACACAGAGCCCGCCAGAATTTCGACACAAACTGGACCCCTCTATCTGAGACGATATGCAAAAGGAGCCCATGTAGCCGAAAAATGTGATGGAAAAAGTGCTGGGCCAGCTGAGGAGCGGAGGGTAACCCGGGCAAAGAAACAAAGTGAGCCATCTTTGAGAATCTATCGGTCACCACCCAAATGACCGTGTTACCCGAGGAGGTCGGGAGGTCGGTAACAAAGTCCATGGCTTTATGTGACCAAGGTTTTTCTGGCCCCGGGAGAGGCTGAAGCATACCCACGGGTCTGAGACGAGGGACTTTGTTACGGGCACAGGAGGTACAGGCCAGGACGAAGTCTCTAACATCTTGAGCGAGGGTGGGCCACCAATAGTAGCGAGAGATTAATTGCAGAGACTTATGTACTCCAGGATGGCCAGCTGTTCGAAAAGAGTGTCCGCACTTCAGGATACATGCCGCATGGCAGGGCGGACGTAGGTCTTCCCAGGAGGTAGATGTTGAAGATCCATGGGGGCCGCCGTGAGGAGACGTTCCGGAGGAATTATGTGCTGCAGAAGCGGCTCTAAGCCCACAGTGTCCGAGGATCTAGAAAGGGCGTCCGCCCTGACGTTCTTCTCAGCTGGCCGAAAGTGAAGGAAAAAGTCAAAATGGGTGAAGAAGAGCGACCACCTGGCTTGTCGAGGATTAAGTCGTTGAGCAGACTGAAGATAAAGGAGATTTTTGTGATCAGTGAAGATCTCGATGGGATGGCGAGCCCCCTCCAGCAAGTGCCGCCATTCTTCTAGGGCTAACTTTATGGCCAGTAGTTCGCGATCACCAATCGTATAATTTTGTTCGGCTGGGGTGAAGGTTTTTTGAGAAGAAACCGCAAGTTCGCAGTTTCCCAGAGGAAGTCTACTGCAAAAGGACAGCGCCTACACCTACTGAGGACGAACGGACGCTGCGGGTCCGGGCGAGACAGAACTGGAGCAGAAGCAAAAGCGGACTTGAGGCGATCAAAGGCTTCCTGCGCTTCTGGAGGCCAGGATTTGGGGTTGGCATTTTTCTTCGGAAGGGCCACCAGTGGGGCCACGAGCGTGGAGAAGTGCGGAATGAACTGTCTGTAATAATTTGCAAACCCCAGAAAACGTTGGATAGAGCGAAGGCCCACTGGTCGGGGCCACTGTAAGACTGCAGACAGCTTAGAGGGATCCATCTGGAGACCCTGATCCGAGACGATGTACCCCAGGAAGGGCAACGAGGTGCGTTCAAACAGGCATTTCTCCAGTTTGGCATATAACTGGTGGTCACAGAGACGTTTGAGCACCTGGCGGACATGGTGGCGGTGAGTCTCCAAATCAGGAGAGAAGATTAAGATGTCGTCTAGGTAGACAATAACACAAACGTAGAGGAGATCGCGGAAGATCTCATTGATGAAATTCTGTAACACCGCCGGAGCATTGCAGAGCCCAAATGGCATGACAAGATATTCAAAATGGCCATCTTGGATATTAAAGGCCGTCTTCCACTCGTCGCCTTCACGGATACGAATCAAGTTGTATGCTCCACGTAAGTCCAACTTGGAAAAAAAATTTGCGCCACGTAGGCGATCAAAAAGCTCTGAGATTAGAGGCAGGGGGTATCGATTTTTTATAGTGATTTTGTTAAGTCCCCGATAATCGATACAGGGCCGGAGAGTGCCATCTTTCTTTTCAACAAAGAAGAAACCTGCCCCCGCAGGCGAGGAAGACTTGCTTATGAAGCCTTTACGGAGATTCTCCTGGATATATTCCGACATGGCTTTCGTTTCCGGGACAGAGAGAGAATAGAATCTGCCTCGGGGAGGAGTAGTACGGGGTTGCAGGTCATTAGGACAGTCGATAGGCCGGTACGGAGGCAAACTTTCGGCCTGTCTTTCGGAAAAGACGTCGGCCAGGTCCTGGTACGGAGTGGGTAGACCCGGCAGAGGCTTCGTAGACTTTACAGAGGCGGGTCGTAGAGCTGGACGGATAACAGGCAGGCATCGGGAGTGGCACTCGGGACTCCAACGGATAACTTCGCCCGTGTTCCAGTCTAAGGTCGGAGCATGGTCTTGCAACCAAGGGAGACCCAGGAGGATTTCAGACGAGCAGCGAGGCAGAACAGAGTCTCCTTGTGTAGGGCGCCTATCTGCAAGGTGGGGGCGCAGTGCAGAATTGTATAGCGTCCTTTAGGCATTCGCCACTGACGGAGGAGATGAACATGGGTTTCTATAGAGGAGTCACTGGGAGACGAAACTTGGACACCAGAGCTTGGCTGACAAAATTTCCAGCGGACCCTGAATCAAGGAAGGCGGTGGCTTGAAAGGTGCTGTCCGGCGAAATTCCACAGAGTACGGGAATGGTCAGACGGGGAGAAGCCTCTCCTGCGAGCCCTAGGTGAGGGTTTCCCGGGCGCACCGGACAGTCCCGAATGAAGTGGCCAGAAGCGCCACAGTAGAAGCACAGCTGCCTCTGACGACGCTGCGAGCGTTCCTCCTGGGTCAGCTGCGCTCTCTTGACCTGTATGGGTTCGTCCGCAGGAACCAATGGTGGAGGAAGTGGAGGTCGTTGGAACACGGGAGCCAGACGAGGTAGCCGGCGTGGTAGGGCAATCTCCCATTGGAGGTGGAGCTCTCGGCAAACCGAATATCAATTCGGGTAGCTAACCGAATCAAGTCATCCAGAGCAGATGGCAAGTCCCGACCAGCGAGCACGTCTTTAATTCGCCCGGAAAGGCCTTGCCAGAAAGTCGCCACCAAAGCCTCATTATTCCAGTCCAGCTCAGAGACTAGGGTGCGGAACTGCACGGAGTAGTGACCCACAGTGGAGTCGCCCTGACGGAGACGGAGCAGAGCGCGGAGGAGGTGCGGCCAGGTTCGTCGAAGATGGTGCGGAACCCCTGGAGGAAGGTTTGTAGATTTGCTGTCAGCAGATGTCCTCGGTCCCATAGCGGAGTGGTCCAGGTCAGAGCTTCGCCCGTTAGGAAGCTAATTATGAAGGCCACCTTCGCCCACTCGGTAGGAAATTGATGCCCCAACATCTCGATGTGGATGGAGCATTGACTGACGAAGCCTGTGCACTTCTTCGGGTCTCCATCATAGCGTGAGGGAAGCGGCAAATGCAGAGATGGTCCCGGTGCAGGAGCAACTGGTGCAGGAGTGGCAGAAGTGGCCGCAGGCGGAGGTAGACGGGCCGCAAGGTTCTGCATCATGACCGCGAGCTGGTTAATACTCTGGCTCTGCTGAGCGACGGCCGTCGCGACGTCCCGGAGTTCGGGCAGAGGTACCCTGGCGGAATCCATGGCCAGTTCGTACTGTAACGGGTTTGGTGGATTCGCTGGACCACCGCAAGCGATGATAGTTAAGCCACGCCAGGGAGCGGAGTCTAAGTAGCCCCCAGTATTCACCAGAGCCCGACGCAAAGCGGGATGGACTTGCTGCGGCGTGAGGCTACCAGGTCTCTACCCCTGAGGTGACTTGCTTGCGATGGCGGCCAGGGTAATGCGTGGTACAGAATCGTAATCCAGAAGCGTAGTCGGGGACAGGCAGAAGGTCAGGACGGGCGGCAGAGGTTCGTGGTCAGAGACGGGCAGAAGATCAGGGCAGGCGGCAAACAGGCAAGGTCAGGAAACGTAGCGGACGGACTGGTACACGGGTGATCAGACAGGACTTCCAACACTCTCTAGACTAGGCAACACACACCAACGAACTGAGAGCAGAGAGTGCTGGGGACGTATTCCTTACATAGGACCAGCGGCCGGCAATAGACCAATTACCCGGGCGCTGGCCCTATAAATCCAGACGCGCCCTACGCAGCGGGTACGCGCGCGGCGGCCGGTACAGGCAGGAGCAGTGTGGATGGGTAAGTGAGCCGGCGTCAGGGACCGGGCAGCAAGGGGATGGTCGCGGGGAGCCGCAGCACCCACGCCGGACCCCCTGCGGGCAGGGGGGCAGCCGCGGTGGGCGATGGCAACCGCGCCAGCCCCCATGACACCCCATTCCTCCTCTGCTCTGTGGTTCTTCTGGGGCCCCCGTGACTAAAGCGCCAATTGGCAAACATGTGACTTCACATGTTTGGGAACAAGACTGCCATTCTCAGTGTCTGGTGGTTCCCATCCAGTATGTAGCACTTCTCCACTGACATCTTCAGGCAGAGACCCTTCCATCATATTGAGCCTATGATTTTCCTATTTACCTCCTGCCTGGGACTACTCCTCTTCAGGGCAGGTTCTATCATTTGTCTATACCTGAGACATAGTCCATGATGGCCTATATAAAAGAAAGTCTTCAAAAAGGGTTCATCTGCAAGTCCTCCTCTCCAGCCGGTGAAAGATTCTTCTTTGTGGGAAAAAAAGGATGGTTCTCTTCGCCCCTGCCATCGACTATCAGTGTCTCAACAAGATGACTGTTAAATACCAATATCCATTGCCACTGATATCCAAGCTCTTTGAACATCTACGTGGAGCCAGAGTATTCATGAGACTCGACTTGTGGGGGACCTACAACTTGATCCAAATTCGTGAAGGTGATGAATGGAAGACTGCCTTTAACACCTGTGACGGGCATTTTGAATATCTGGTAATGCCTTTTGGCCTCTGCAATGTTCCAGTCATCTTTCAAGAATTTGTTAATGAGATCTTCAGAGATCTCCTATATTTGTGTGTTGTAGTGTATCTGAAAATCTTGATTTACTCGTTTTAGTCTTGAATCTGCCAGGTTCTAAGACTTCCTCAGACCAATCAACTCTACGCCAGCTCGAAAAATGCGTCTTTGAACAATCTTCCTAGTCACAATCACAGTCTTGCCAAGTTGTCTTCTGTCCTGCAGTGGCTGCGACCAGTGCGCTTACAGGCCATACAGTGGTTCCTGGGATTCACCAACTATTACCGGCAATTTATGTTGCACTTCTCCACGGTGGTAGCCTCTATTGTGGCGCTTATCAAGAAGAATGGGAATCCCAAGTTCTGGCCAGCTGAGGCAGAAGAGGAAATCATACACCAGCACACCAGTTTAGATGCAAACAGGGTACAACAATTTATTTACAGTGAAGAGCGGAATTGCCAAATACTCCATAAGCAATGTAACAAAATATTGCAGTGGGGGATTACTGCATGAAATTTTATAGAATCGGTACAATTGTCATGAGAACAGATGTCCAGAGTATCTTACATTTCGGCCACCAGGCCTTTATCAAAGAGACATCTAAAATGAGAGATATATACAGTGAGAAATACAATCAACCATGTAGGAATACACACAATGGGCTGAGATCAGAGAAGCTAGTGGGGGGGAGTATTAAAGAGAGATAAATGGAGCAGGGAAAAAGGGAAAAAATAAAGAAAAATAAGTGAAAATGAGAAGTGGGAGGGGAAATAATTCTATGGGGAAAGTAAGACAAAGGTATTAAGGGAAAATGGAGAATTAAGAAGTCTGGAAATAAGAGGAGATGGGAGGTTAGAGAAATAGGTAACAAAGAGAGCAAGTAACATGTGGGATAAAATACCTGGAGGTAGGGCGGGAGAGAGAAAATAGTAATAGCAGCAGTAGAAAAGTGGCAGAATTCTGATGACTATAAAAAGAAATCAGCCAGAGAGTTAGCCATGTAAAGTATCAGAATACGACAAGGAGCGGAGTCAGGGGACGTGGTAATATCTTAGGCAATGTCTATGATCCCTATGAGGTAGGGATAGGCGCTGTAAGGAGAATGGAGCAAGGTGATGCCAGATATAAAGGGCGGTAAGGGAACGAGTTAAGTAATGCAGGGAGGAAAGCATTACCTATAGCCAGGAGCAGGAGGAAGCCGGAATGAGTCTAGTGTGAGCAGAGTTATCAAGCGAGTGTATGGCAGGAGGTGCGTGCTAGCTAAGGGGAGCGGGGAATGGCCCATGCACAGTAGAGGAGAAGAGGCTAGAGTTGGTAAGGGAATAACATGACGAAACTGGGCAAGCGCAGAGAGATGCCGCATGTGCAGAATAGAGTAATACGATGGGAGAGACATATAAACTAAATATATGAGGGGGAGAGATGGAAAATGTAAGAAAAAGGAAAATAGCAGGTGGGAGAGCTAGAGGTGGATGTAGTATGAAGGGATGACTAAGAGGGGATGATAACTACAACTTCCTGCAAGAGGATGCTCATTGTCTGGTCTCTTGCCAAATTGTCCTGAAGTCTCGTATTTGGAAATCTACAGCATCAGACGAGACTGCTAAGGGAAGTGAGGGACGAGGGTGTAGCTCATATACAATATAGATGGGAGAAGCTCCGGCCAGTTGTAATCCAGGTGGTTGGGCCCAGGGGAGAAGGTTGGACCAGTCGTCTTGGCTTGCTAAGATGAAATGGCGCAAGTAGTTTTCCAGAACTTGGTTTACCCTTTCTACTTGGCCGTTGTTTTTGGGGAGGATATGCTGAAGAGAAGTCCAACTTCACCTGAAAATGGGTACAGAGTGCCCGCCAGAATTTTGACACGAATTGGACTCCCCTGGTCTTAGGCAATATGAAGGGGAAGTACATGCAGGCAGAAAATATGCCGGAAGAAGTAGCCAGTAAGCTGAGGAGCCGAAGGAAGAAGGTAAAGAGGCACGAAGTGGGACATCTTCAAGAATTGATCCGTAACCACCCAAATTACGGTGGAGTGTAGTAGGTCAGTAATGAAGTCCATGTGTATGGGCGACATGTATGATCGGGAGTTGCGCCTGTTTTCTGGCGAAAACAGCGCCTCACCAATTCGAATCCCCTGTCGGACGCAGTGATGCGGTGTTAGGCGCAACCTTCGCCACTTTCGGATGCGCCTATAATGAACGGGCATGCAATGGGCACGGTGTGGGCGTTCTGGGGCGGGACGCACCACATTCGAATACTCTGAGGCATGCATGATCGCGGGTGGGCAAAGTGTGGCGCATTGCAGCGCTCGACAGCTCCGACAGGCAGACCTAGTTGAATGTGGTCTAAATGAGCCGGAGGAGGCAAATTTGAAGCGAGAACTAATGGAATGGGGTAAAATATGCTCTAGGTCGACTGTTACAACAGTACACAGCTCTCAGCTACGTGAGGCATGGAGTGTGATTAAAAAAAATAGTTTTTATTAAGTGTAAAACATATTCTGAAAAAGAGCACACAGCTTCTAAAAAAATACATAAATAAAAAACACTAACAACGCGTTAGTCGCCGTCACCGGCGCAACATCAGGTATAGGGATATTAGAAAATTGCCGGGAAATACAGTAATTCAAATTCTGTAAGCGCTTCTCATTGGTTGGCATAAACCAGCCAATCAGAATCGGAGCGTCAGTGAACCATTTTAACCTATGGAGAAGTATTGACCAATCAAATGAAAAGGCGGGACAGTTCAAAATACAGTAAAAAAGGCAAAAAAGAGCTGATTGGTTGAGCTAGCGGGGGCTTGGCTATCCCGGCCAATCAGAGTGCGAGCTACTTTGTTCCATTGTAGTCTATGGAGAGATCGGGGCAATGAAATCTCGGCTCTCAGCGCCATGCGGCATGGAGTATGAATAAAAAAAATCATTCTTATTAGGTGTAAAATATTAAAGAGCTAAAACCTTCTATAAACATACATCACTCAAATCCCTAACAACGCGTTTGTCGCCGAGACCAGCGCTACATCAGGAATTGGGATATTGTCAATTGCCGGGAAATACAGTAATTCAAATTCTGTAAGCGCTTCCATTGGCCAGGCAGAAACCAACCAATCAGAATAGGAGCGACAGGGGACCCTTGTAAGCTATGGAGAGTATTGACCAATCAAATGAAAAGGCGGAACAGTTAAAAATACAGTAAAAAAGGCAGAAAAGAGTTGATTGGTTGAGACCAGGTGGCAGATATGAAATCCACCAATCATATGTAGTGCGTCTATTTTGAGTGGAGCAAGGAGGGCGCGATAGAAGGGCGCCCTAAAAGTTATTACTGTCTATGGGAAAATATTCAATACTGTGATTGGTGGGGAAGAGGCGTCATCCAGCTTAGCCAATCAGTGGGTGAGCTACTTATCTCATAGAGTTCTATGGGGAAAAGAAATGCAGAGCGAGCCTTTGTGTTTTGGTAAGTTAAAAGAGGCGCGGTTATTTGGGCCAATGGAGAGCGAGCGAACGCTCTTAAAGGGTTTTCCTAATGCAATCTGTAATAAAAAAATGTCCGAAATCAAATGATAAAGACTCACGAAGTTGTGCCGATCTCCATATAAAATGAACAATAATATGGGGGTAACGAAAATAAACAAATAAAAATGAATTCATTTTTATTTCATTAATTTCGTTAGCCAATTGAATTAATATTTATTAGTTTATTTTCGTTACCCCCAAAATTTATTGTTCATTTTATATAGAGATCGGTACAACTCGTGAGTCTTATCATTTGATTTCTGGCATTACAGTTTTATTATAGATTGCATTAGAAAACCCATAGAGCGTCGCTCGCTCTCCCCATTGGCCCCCAAATAACCTCGCCTCTTTTAACTTAGCCAATCACAAACAGAGCTCGCTCTGCATCTCTTTCCCCATAGAATCTAAGAATAAGTAGCTCAGCCGCGATGTGATAAGCAGGACGAGCCCTTCTTTTCCCCCAACCAATCACAGTACTAGAAATTTCCCATAGACAGTAATAAATTTTAGGGGGCCTTTCTATCGCCCCTTCTTTCTCCACTCAAAAATAGACACATACATATGATTGGTGGATTTATATCTGCCGCCTGGGCTCAACCAATTAGCTCTTTTCTGCCTATTTGACTGTATTTTGAACTGTCCCGCCTTTTCATTTGATAATGAAAATGCAGAAGAGTGCACCAAAATGGCGGTTCTATTATTCCTGCCTGAGGCAGGTGGCTATGGGAGCCTTTATTAGGCTTCCAGCTGCCATGGTAACTGATCGGCACCCAGTGATTAGAGGGAACACCATTCCTCATTCATTTAGACTCCTTGGCTATATGGTTAAACAGTAGGGATCAGAGCAAGGTCCTACCTCTTTGGCCCGCGACGTGTGTCAGCTGCAATAATCAGCCGGCAACTGCCACATATGGAGCAGATTCATTAAGTGAGCCGGCTCTATACTCCCTTAATGGCATTTTGACATGAGTTTACCTCAAATGTCAGTAAGCGATTAAGGTGTGAAAAGCAGGGAACTCCTTAAACTCACTCTCCATTATACTCCTCTCCTTAGTGTGGTTAAATGGTTCAACACCAAAGCTTATGGCTGAGCCAGTTGATCCTCCACCTGTCTCTGGTTAGTGTCAAAGAAACTCATACTAAAGTCTTTTTGCAGAGGAGGGGAGTTGTATGTAGGGTGCCAAAATCGTTGCTCTCTGTGCTGATCAACGGGAGAGCTAAAAATGCTTGTTGGTCCATCAAGGCATTAAAAAGATATAAATAGGACACTCCCGTTTATCCTCGGCATCCAGTCCCTTCATCCCTGCTGAAGCAGTGGACGGACATTATTCACCTAACAGGTACAGTCAACCACAGGTCAGAGCAGTCATGTGCACGTGATGTTGTGGCATATGATTGACTACACCTGTCACGTGAAGGATGAGCGTTCACTGCTTACTTATGGGAACTGTACGGGAGCATCCAGAAGGTAAATATGAGTCTTACCTTCTATTCTTTATCATGCCCTGACTGACCAACCAGTGTTTTTAGCTTCCAGAACACACCTTTAAAGGAGTTTTCTTACCACATTGATTATCTTTAAACATGTAGGCAAAGGTAAATAAAGAATATTACCAAATACATTGCTGTTCTGATTTTGCCTCCTTTTTGAGCTAACTAAGTTTTTATCTTCTGCTAGGTTACCGCCCCCTTCTCTCTGCTCTCATTTCTCCAGTGACCAACCATCATGACGTCAAATATCAACACTTGTTTATCCATGTTACTGACAAACTTTGACCTTTTAGAGCTCTGTAGCCTTCTGCTCTGTGGTTTAATACATTAAGTTAACAATGTCCCTGTAACAGGCTTAGCTATGAATAGAGGAGCTGAAATGTCAGTAGTTACTGTAGAACCACCCACAGCCTGAACAGAAAGTGGGAGCTTAAAGCTGGCTGTTTAGAGCATACTTTGTGAAACAACACCCCTTTAAAGCTAATGTATCACAAATATACAGTGAAGGAAATAAATATTTAAACCCTTGCTGATTGTGTAAGTTTGAAGAAGGAGGCGTCCTCTAGATTTAAAGGAAAGAAAGTTTCTACATAAACATAGAAGGAGATTCTTTACTGTAAGAGCAGTGAGACTGTGAAATTCTCTGCCAGAGGAACTTGTCATGGTGAATTGATTAACAGAGTTTAAAAAGCGTCTGGATGCATTTCTAGATATAATAATATAACAAGTTATAATGACCAGGATTCTGGAGAAGGGTCTGGATACATTTCTAGATGTAATAATATACAAGTTATAGTGACCGGGATTCTGCAGAAGGGTCTAGAGACATTTCTAGATATAATAATATAACAAGTTATAATGACCCCGGATTCTGGAGAAGGGTCTGGATACATTTTGAATGTAATAATACAATTATAGTTGACCAGGATTCCCGGAGAAGGTCTGGATACATTCTAGATGATAATTTTAAGAAGTTGTAGTGACCAGGATTCTGGAGAAGGGTCTGGATTTCATTTCTAGATGAGATGTAAAAAATTTTAACAAGTTATAGTGATGCAGATTCTAGAAGAAGGGTCTGGATACATTTCTAGATGTAATAATTAACAAGTTGTAGTGACCAGGATTCTCGAGAAGGGTCTGGATACATTTCTAGATGTAATAATATAACAAGTTGTAGTGAGCAGGATTCTGGAGAAGGGTCTGGAGACATTTCTAGATGTAATAATATAACTGGTTACAGTGACCATGATTCTGGAGAAGGGCCTGGATACATTTCTAGATGTAATAATATAACAAGTTCTAGTGACCAGGAATCTGGAGAAGGGTCTGGATACATTTCTAGATGTAGTAATATATCAAGTTAACGTGACCAGGATTCTGTAGAAGGGTCTGGATACATTTCTAGATGTAATAATATAACAAGTTGTAGTGAGCAGGATTCTGGAGAAGGGTCTGGAGACATTTCTAGATGTAATAATATAACTGTCATGATCATGCCCTACAGACCCCCAGCCTCGAGTTCTGGTCGCCGGCCACGGCCGTTGCGACGGAAAACGTGGTTTTTGACATAATGCTTTGTGTTCTTGGTTACCAGTGTGAACTGAGTCTTTCCTTCCTGTGTGTTTATTGATTACTGGCCAACGCCCGTGGCCAGGAAATCTCCAGCACCCTTTTAGTTAATCTGTGTTTCCTCTTTGATTGACAGCTTTGTTTCCCTATCCGCTTTCTGTTCTTTCCACCTATCACCTCTGCTCTGTGTTCACCAGTTCCCTATTTAAGGATTCCCTTACCTGTCCCCTGTACCTGTTATATTGGGTCTTTCCTATACTTTCTGCTTGCCTGTCTATTGTTGGATTTTCTGGTTACCTGATTCTGCTTGGCTTCTGACTACTCTTCTCCTCCTGATTTTGTACTGCGCTGCCTGCTTTCTGCCAACCGTGCTTGCCTGACATTCCTTATTGTGTTTTGTATTTGTTTGTCTGTGTCTTGTGTTCCCACGTATTCAGTGTAGTTTTCAGTCTTCTGGTTGGGGCCGACCTTTTAAGGAGTCGGGTACCCCCAAAAGGCAGAGACAGGGGTTGGGACCAGCGTCAGGGCCTCACTCTGCCTGTGTCTTCTCTGTGTCCCTGACTGGTCCCTTACATAATAAACAGGCCCATATCCCGTCAACTCCCCCGGCGGTTTCAACATGAGCACCGACTTGTCGGTCACTGACCGTCGTGACGAGTTGACGACCCAATTTCAGAGCATGGCGGGGTTATGAAATCTAATTTCGCAGCGTCTGGACGCCATAACGACCCCGGTACCTGGACCTGCCATCCCATCTGTGTCCCCACCTGCCCCTGTGGATCCTAGCACCCGTCAGAAATCTAAGATGCTGCTACCGGATCGCTTTGATGGTAATCCTGACAGATTCCGGACAGTCCGGGAATCCTGTCATCTATTTTTTCGCTTCAACTATTTTTCCACTGAGGCGGAAAGAGTAGCAATTGTTGTGTCTCTCCTTCAGGGCCCACCCCAGGATTGGGCATTAGCAATACCCCCTGAAGCCCCGGAGTGGAGATCAGTGGACAGATTTTTTTTTAGCTCTAGGCCATGTTTATGATAATCCCAACTGTGTAACATGGGCAGAATCTCAGCTGTTATCTATTCAGCAAGGCCGTCGCTCGGCTGAAGACTACTGTCAGAGTTCCGCCAAGGTGTACCATGACCGGGTGGTCGGACCAACCTCTAAAAACCCTCTTCAGGCAAGGGCTGTCTGATGCTGTAAAAGATTCTATGGTCAGCCACCCAACCCCTGAGACCCTAAATGACTTCATGACTTTAGCCGTAACTATTGACAGAAGACTAAGGGAGAGACGCAGGGAAAAAGAAGGGGGTTTGGGCTCTTCAGCTCAAGTCAGCTTTCCTGTAAAACATCCTTCTAACTTCTTGGAGAGTTCTTCTTTTCCATCTCCCTCTCAGTCTTCTAAAGAAGAACCCATGGTGTTGGTTGCATATCTGCTGCCACCAGGAGGAGACACCGGTTGGAGAACGCATTGTGCCTTTATTGTGGGAACCGGACCATTTTTCTGAGAAACTGCCCGACTAGGCCCAAGTCACCCCGAGGAAACACCAAAGGCCTGAGCAATTTCCAGGAAGGTAACTCAGATGTACAGGTATCTTCTAAACGTTAATAACAAGTTTGTTTGCCCGTAACCTTGGTTTCTAGTTCCAAGAGGTTTGCTAGTCGAGCTTGATTGACTCAGGTGCTGCAGCTAGTTTATCAGCAGGGCTGTTGCTCAAGCTTTGGGTTGGAACTAGTTCCATGCGTTCCCCTTTTCAGTTTCTAGTATCGATTCTACCTCCCTAACTGGAGGAAGTTATAAAATATCGTACTGCAGAGATCACTTTAGATGTTGGGAGTTCGCATACCGAAAAGCTTCCTTTTTGTCATGGAGAAACTCACTGCGGATATTATTCTTGGGTTGCCCTGGCTCCGCCTCCATAATCCTGTGTTCGACTGGAGGACCACCGAGTTTGATCAAATGGGGGGACTCGTGTGGTTCTCATTCTAAGGCAGTGCACTCATTGGTATGTGCTGTAATTGATAATCATGACATTTCTGAAGGTAATTCTGTTTTAATGGCGGCATTTGATGGAGACGTGGTGGATAAACTGTCTCTGCACAGCCGACGATGTTTGCACTATAGACCTCTCTCCGGGGCAGAGCTCAACTATTCTGCCCCGTAGCGAGAATCTATGTACCGAGATATTGAGGAACCTGAAAATATTGTTTCTCCGGGAGTAGTTGTCGCCACCGTGGAATTCAGATCTTATGTCCTCGACTTCAGACACACCAAGTTCTGCTCCTTCCGAGCAGCTCCACTTTTGCTGTGATGATGATTTCCACCTCACTTATTCCGCCGTTACAGGTTGTGAAACTAAAATTGAATCCGCCGGTAAACGCCTGTGCACAGTCTGGGCTAGGAGTCATAAGCCTCTAAAAAATGCCCAACTAAAACAAATCGATAAAAAACATCGACTCAGACCAAAAGGCTCCGTATTCGAGTCCCAGCAGTAAAATATACTCCCAAGCTGGTAAAGGGAAAAACTTCACAAAGCCCACCCTGTAAAACCTGGAGGGTCTGTGCCGGGTCCGGTGGCCCCTCCTAGAGGGGGGGGGGGGGTACTGTCATGATCATGTACAACAGACCCCCAGCTTCGAGTTCTGGTCTCCGGCCACGGCCGTTGCGACGGAAACCGTGGTTTTTGACATAATGCTTTGTGTTCTTGGTTACCAGTGTGAACTGAGTCTTTCCTTCCTGTGTGTTTATTGATTACTGGCCAACGCCCGTGGCCAGGAAATCTCCAGCACCCTTTTAGTTAATCTGTGTTCCTCTTTGATTGACAGCTTTGTTTCCCTATCCGGCTTTCTGTTCTTTCCACCTATCACCTCTGCTCTGTGTTCACCAGTTCCCTATTTAAGGATTTCCCTTACCTGTCCCCTGTACCTGTTATATTGGGTCTTTCCTATACTTTCTGCTTGCCTGTCTATTGTTGGATTTTCTGGTTACCTGATTCTGCTTGGCTTCTGACTACTCTTCTCCTCCTGATTTTGTACTGCGCTGCCCGCTTGCTGCCAACCTTGCTTGCCTGACATTCCTTATTGTTTTTGTATTTGTATGTCTGTGTCTTGTGTTCCCACGTATTCAGTGTAGTCTTCAGTCTTCTGGTTGGGGCCGACCTTTTAAGGAGTCGGGTACCCCCAAAAGGCGGGGACAGGGGGTTGGGAACCAGCTGGGGGCCTCACTCGGGGGTCTGGGGTTTTCTCGGTGTCCCTGACGGGCCCCCTTTTTACAATAATTTATTTTTTAGTGACCAGGATTTTGGAAAAGGATTCCCGGATCTTTTTCTAGATTTAATAATAAACAATTTATAGGGGACCAGGTTCCCTGGGGAAAGGGTCGGGGTACATTTCAGTTGAAAATAATATAACAGTTTAAGTGACCGGGAAATTCGGGTAAAAAGGCCCGGAAAAAATTTTTTAGAATTAAATAACAAGTTTATTTACGGGGTTTTGGGGGAGGAGGGTTGGATACTTTTCCCAGATGTTTAATAAAACCAAGCTAAAGTGCCAGGATTCTGGAGAAGGTCTGGAAAACTTTTTCCCTAGATGAAATAATTTTAACAAGTTGAAATGCCCGGGAAATTTGGAAAAAGGGGTCTGGTACATTTCTAGATGTAATAATAAAAACGGGTTTTTATAGTGCCCGGGGATTCTGGGAGAAAAAGCCCGGGATCCCTTTTCTAGAATAAAATAAAAGTTTTTGTGCCCGGGTTTTCTGGAGGAGGGTCTGGTTACTTTTTTCTAATTTTATAATATAACAAGCTTTTGGGGACCAGGTTTTCTGGAGAAGGGTCTGGATAAAATTTCTAGATGAGATGTAATAAAATAACAAGTTACAGTGGCAGGGATTTTAGAGAAGGGTCTGGAAAAACTTTTTCTAGATTGTAAAAATATAACAATTTTAAAGTGACCAGGATTCTGGAAAAGGGGGTTCGGGATACATTTTAGATGTAATAAAAAAAAGGGTTTTTATAGTGCCCCAGGATTTTTGGAAAAGAGTCGGGGGATGAAATTTCCCTAGAATTTTAACAATTTATAGTGCCCGGGGTTTCCCTGGAGGAGGGTTTTTGGATACATTTCTGGGATGTTTAATATAACAACTATAGTGCCCAGGATTTTTGGAGAAGGGTCGGGGAACATTTTTAAAAGTGAAATTTAAAAAATAACAATTTTGTAGTGCCCTTTTTTCGGGAAAAGGGTCGGGGAAAATTTTCTAGATTTAATAATTTTAACAGGTTATATTTGACCAGGATTTGGGAAAAGAGTTGGTGAAATTTTTAGAATAAAATTAACAAGTTATAGTGCCCGGGGATTTGGGGGAGGGTCTGGATACATTTCAGATGTTATAATTTTTAACAAGCTATAGAGACCAAAATTCTGGAAAAGGGGCCCGGATACATTTCTAGATGAGTTTGTAAAAAAAAAATAAAAAGGGTTACAGGAGCAGGTTCTAGAGAAGGGTCGGGATACATTTTTTGATGAAATTTTTAAATAAATTTGTAGGGCCCGGATTCTGGAGAAAAAGGGTCGGGATCCCATTTTAGATTTTAAAAATTTAAAACCCAAGTTGTAGTGCCCAAATGTTTTCGGGGAAAGGGGGGCCCTTTGGAAAAAAATTTCTAGATTTTAATAATATAAAAATTTTCTAGTGAACCGGGAATTTGGGAAAAGGGGTTCTGGAGAAAATTTCAGAAGGTAATAATATAAGGGGTTACAGTGCCCATTTTTTGGGAAAAGGGGCCCCGGGAAATACATTTCAGATGTAATAAAATAAAAATTTGTTCAAAAGTGCCCGGGGAATCGGGAGAAGGGTTGGATACTTTTCTAGTTTTGAGTAATATAACAATTTAACGTGACCGGGAAATTTGTAGAAGGGTTTGGATACTTTTTCTGGGTTTTAAATAATATAAAGTTATGCCCAGGTTTCGGGTGGGAAGGGTCTGGATACATTTTAATGTAATAATAAAAAAGTTTTAAGTGCCCAAAGGATTTGGAAAGGGTCTGGATACATTTCTAGATGTAATAATATAACTATTTTTTTTTTTTTTTGTCCAGGATTTCTGGGAAAGGGCCCCGGGAAATACATTTCTGGGATGTAATTTTTTAAAAAATAGTTATAGTGACCGGGATTTTTGGAGAAAGGGGTTGGAAACATTTTGATGTAATAATATAAAAGAGTTATAGTGACCGGGGGGGAATTCTGGCGCTTTAAAATGATTTGTTAGTGATTTAGGGGTTGGGGCGTTTTTATGGGAAAAGGTTTGAAATTCGGCACAGTTTTTATGTTGATGGGAATTTTTTCGATCAGGGGCAATAAATTTAGGTGAAAATCCTGCGCATAATTATTAATATGGGCGCCATTTTCGGCGTTTTCCTGTCTTTTGGCAGCCAGAAAATTTCGCTTAGGAATAAAAGCAGGGTAGCTGGGTTTTGGCGACGTCTGACGGGGTTGGGGTTTTTGGGGTTGTATTGCCAAAAAAAATCCCCATGACCTCGTTTTGTTACATTAAAAGGGCCCCTTTCCCTGTTCAGAAATCAGTTTTGTGTCTGTGCCCTCTAAGAGCGGGACTTTTGTTGGGTCTCTCTAAATACACTCAAAAAAACTTTTCCCTCTTTTTTTCACGCAAAAAAAACTATCCCTTTTTGTGGGGGAACATTAGACTAGTTAGATTAAAAGAATTTCGGGTTTTTAGTTACTTAGGCTGAGAATTTTAAAGGGCATCTGGGCCCCTGTACACCCCGCGGGAGGGGGGGGGGGGGCGAACCCCGGAAAAGGACAGGCGGGCAGGCAGGCGGGGCTTTTAAAAAGGAGAGGGATTTGTCCCAGCCCAGACCTTCTTTTTTTGGCCCCCTGCATTGAAAGGGGTTTTTTTATTTAACATTTTTTTTGGCCCTTTTTTTGGTAAAATTATTAGTTTGTATTTTTTTCGGGGCCTGTACTTATATTGGGGATACAGATTTTTTGGGGGGGAAACGGGAAAAGGTGAAAAAAAACCACATTTTATTAT
Source organism: Phyllomedusa bahiana (assembly GCA_025379985.1). Classification (NCBI taxonomy): domain Eukaryota; kingdom Metazoa; phylum Chordata; class Amphibia; order Anura; family Hylidae; genus Phyllomedusa; species Phyllomedusa bahiana. Next base: position 1,399 of record JAODAL010060743.1, on the reverse strand, counting down.
CTTTTACAGGGGTTTTTTAATTTAGTTTTTTTTTCATTTTGGGGGCGCAGCCATTTTTGGGTTCAAAGACCCCTTTTACTTACAATAGAATACGAATTTTTTCTAGTAAACCGGGGGTTTGTTTTTTAAGGTGCAAAAATTTCGTTTTTTATCCTTTACACTTTTTAATTACGGGGTTTTTAAATTTTTGGCGCAGCCGCTTTGTTCAAAAAAACCCATTTTGGGTACTTAAAAAATGGGATACAGAACTTTTCTAGTCACTCCCCATGTGAATTTATAGGGTGAAAAAAAAAACACTTTTTTTATTTTTCCTTTACAAAAAATTTAATTACGGGGTTTTTCATTTTGGCGCACCCCCGCTTTTTTTTCAAAGCCCCATTTTTTACTTACAAAAAAAATTTACAAAACTTTCTATCACCCCCAGGTGTATTTATAGGGGGGAAAAAAAAATGTTTTATTATCCGTACATACCTTTAATTGGGGTTTTTTATTTTGGCGCGGGCCCATTTTTTTTAAAAAGACCCCATCTTTTTTACGGATTTTAAAACCTTATGGAAATTTGCTAGTAATTGGTGTTGTATTTTTATAGGTGCAAAAACACCTTTTTATTAAACCAGTACAAAAATTTTTAATTACTTTGTTTTTCACTTTGGAGCAGCCCAGTTTTTTTTAAAAAGGACCCCATTTGTACTTATTTTACTTATACAAAAATTTTTTTTAATTTAAACTGCAGGTGTATTTCATAGGTTGCAAAACCCACCTTTTTTTATCCTTTAAAACTTTTCCCAAAATTTAGGTGTTTCTTTTATTTGGTGGGGCCCCAGTTTTTGTTCAAAAGGGGCCACCTTGTAAAAAATTTGAATACAAAAAATTTTGGGTGTTACTTTTTTGGGGTATTTCTTTGTGCAAAAACCACCGTTTTTTTTTTCCCGTATAACTTTTAAATGCTGTTTTGCCGTGGGTGGGGGCCCCTAGTTTTTTTCAAATAGAAAGGGTATGCCCAATTTGATAAAAAAATTTGGGTGGCAGTTGAAACCCCGGGGACTGAGGGAAAAACCCCTGTTTGATTTTGTTTTAGGTTTTTCCCCCAGACCGCATTTCAAAGGTTTTCGCTAGAAACATTTCAGTTTCAAAACCCAAAGTTGGCCTTTGGGGAAATTAAGGGATTTAAGAATAGTGGGGATTTGCCGTCTTTTAATAGAGGATGTAAAAAAACCCCCCCATACTTTTTTAAATTTTTATATCTTCGAAATGGGGCGAAATGCAGGTGGTAACGAGCAAAGGGGTGGGGACATGGAGGTAGAGGTACAGAGAAAGTGCCCCTTTTTCCATTTGCTGGGCGACAACCCCGAAGCCAGGGGGATCGTGGGTTTTGCGGGAAACCGTCGGGGGCCTGTCA
>JAODAL010060742.1:0-20722 GCA_025379985.1 Phyllomedusa bahiana | reverse complement strand
CTGGGTTCAGGCTATGTTTAAAGCTTACTTAACAATTTTGAACTATTTTAATCGATTTCCCAGGATCACAGAGGGATTCATTCCTTTCAATCCAGTACATAGGTCATGTCAGTGTGGGCCCTGATTGAAGATGTTGGGCACATGCTATGTATATAGATGTAGCAAATATAAACTTGATAGATGATGTGCCATCATATCATGGCACCTAAAGTTATTTAAACTTTTTCAATAATTTTCAATGGCTTTTGTTGTGATCTAAAAGCAGATAACATGGAAAACTATGATATCATGGTCAAGCTGAACTTTGCTACATCAATTGAAGTATGTGTGTTTGCTAATACACACATGACCCTTGATATATTTCATAGAGACACTGAAAAGATGAGTAACTAATAGGGCTGCAGAGATTACAATCACACTTTAAAGGGTTTTCTCCTGCTCTTCAGGCTCTAACTTCCTGTTCAGGCTGTGGGTGATTCTAGAGCAGTGACTGAAATCTCAACTTTGCTATTCCTAGCTGAGCCTGTTAGAAGGACATTGGTGATGGAGAGGTTTTAACAGCAGGGCACAATGCTAAAGGGTTAAAGCTCATCATTAAGAAAGATAAACAAGCTACTATGTTGCTGATAAGACACAGCATGAAGTGACATCACCATCCCAGCTACTGCTAGAGCAGAGAGAGGTGATCCGTAACCAAGGACAGCTTGTGGGAACAAGCATGAGATAAGAACTGCTCTAACTTTGATAGGAAGCAAAATCAGAATGGCAATGTATTTGGTAAAACTGTTTAAGAACCTTTGCTTACATATTATAAGCCAATCAGTGTGGAGATAAAAGCCTTTTAAGGCCAAATAAATAAATTTCTATTAATGCGAAGAAACAACTTTTGTACACTATTGCTTTGATACAGACTTAAAGAGTAGTGTTAAGCGATTTTTATCGACAAAGTTGAAATCGGCAAGGTTTTATGGTGATCGAAATTTTCACATCATGAAATATGTGCATCATCTATTAAGATCGCGCCATTTTCGGCGCTTCCTGTAATTTTGGCGGCCAGCAAATCAGATTACAGAATAGAGCAGGGTGAGATGTGTGTGCGACGTCATGACTGGGATGTGTATGGTTGCGATTGGCTGGAAAAAATCACATGACCTCGTATTACATAGAACAGCGTTTCCTGTTCAGCCTTAGTGTCTCTCAGCGTCTCATAGGAATAGGACGTGCGCTCTGCCTGTGGCCAAACAGCTCAGCGAAATTAGTCTATTTCTGCACAGAGAAACCTCTACTATTAGCTGTGATCCTTCCAATTTAGTTAGATTAGAGATTTGAAGATTTTATGTAGTTAGCTAGAGAATTTTAAAGCAGCATCTACCGCTGTAAAGTCACGGGGGGAGCGGAGGGGGGGGGGGGCCCACGGGCGAACACAGACAAGCTCTATCTATAAAGAACACTGGATAAAGTTCACCAAGACTTAGTGTAGACATTGCACTGCAATATCTTTATTATTAACAGTTTGCTATTGAAATATTTCATGGATATTGGGCAGCCTGAACTTATATTGGATACACATCATTTCTAGTAACTGCAGGTCTCTTTGTTAGGTGCAAAACTCCACTTTTATTATCAGTATACATTTCAGATAGGTGTTCATTTTCAATTTTACCAATTCCACCTGTGTTGATATATCCACCTTGCAGTTAAATTACAATCCAGCAATCTTGTAGTCAGCACAGGTTGTTTGTTGCCAAAAAAATACCGTGTATCATACGAAAACATAACAGATACGTGTTTTTTGACTTTTGCGCACCCAGCTTTGTTCATTGACGCAGCATCTACGTAAATCTTAAAACAGCAATTCTATAGTCACCACAGGTGAATTGAAAGGTGCAAAAAATACCGTGTATTATAAAAAAACATAACAGATACGTGTTTTTTGTCTTTTGCGGACCCAGCTTTGTTAATTGAAGCAGCATCCACGTATATCTTAAAACAGCAATTCTTTAGTCACCGCAAGTGAATTGAAAGGTGCAAAAAATACAGTGTATTATACGAAAGCATAACAGATACGTGTTTTTTTGACTTTTGCGCACCCAGCTTTGTTCATTGACGCAGCATCCACGTAAATCTTAAAACAGCAATTCTATAGTCACCACAGGTGAATTGAAAGGTGCAAAAAATACCGTGTATTATACGAAAACATAACAGATACGGGTTTTTTGACTTTTGCGCACCCAGCTTTGTTCATTGACGCAGCATCCACGTAAATCTTAAAACAGCAATTCTATAGTCACCACAGGTGAATTGAAAGGTGCAAAAAATACCGTGTATTAACGAAAAATAACAGATACAGACATAACAGACTCCTTTTCCCTGCACTTTTTAATCTGGGGGTCAGACAGGTTTAATGGTCATACTCTGCATGCGTCCATGGAACAGGTTAGCTCTTTCCACTTTAAGTATCCCAGTGAATACTAAAATAATGGTGGTTGAAAGACTCCTTTTTCCAGCACTTTTAAATCATGGCAGGTTTGGGGCTCATGCTGCGTTCCAGGACAGGGATATTCAATGTCCAGTTCAAGTAAGATGATGGTTCAAATCATACTGCCTTCTGGCACTTTTTAATTTGTGGGTGATGCAGGTTTAAGGGTCATGCTGTGGTACAAGACAGGGATAGTGAATGGTGTGTGTTTTTTTTTCTGTGGCTTTTATAACCTAAGTGTGTTGCCTAAGATGTAGCAGGTATCCATTTGACTGTTGTGGATGTTAATTCCAGCTTCTCCAGCCTTGTTTGGGTGTAATAATGAAGGTGTTGTTGCTCTCCCATAGACTTTAATGGTCATCGCTCATAATCGACTGCTCACTATCGAAAAACCTTATCGATGGTGGCCGACTATCGACTATCGCCCGATGTCGATAGCCAACGTAATCGCTCAACACTATTAAAGAGCTATGTCTGCTTTTGAACATCATTTTATAGTTCATTACTACATAAGATAAAATAAATTACATATCTTGTTCTGATTATGAGTAACAATCTGCATAACAACTCAGAGCTGCATTCACAGTCTAGCCAGTTGCATTTGGAAACAGTCAACAGGCTTGCTGTCAGACACACCCCTGGGCTGTACAACACTGAAATACAATCAGGCTTAGCAAGCTCTGTGCAGACTATGATAAATCAGGGAATTCTGGAAATTTTCTAATCCAGTTCTGGATTATAATACAGGCTGGTTTTCAGGATCAGTTCAAGGTACATAAGAATTGCAATGCATTTGCAAGATTGCTCATCATTTTAAGTAGATTGATTCTATATATAAAATGGGGTTAAAAGAGAAACACATGCTTCAATTTACATAAAGCTTTCATATAATCACTATATGGATGGATATACAAACACAAAAGTGCATACTGTGCTGAAATATCAGTTACTGATCCAATACAGAGCTATATTATCAGAAAATACATTGCTCAGCAAATTTTTTATTAACTGACAATATATGCTAATTATTCTTTAATGTAAGTTTTGTGTAGACGTAGATATGTCATTAATCAGGTGTTCATTTTTACTATTCTAGAAAAAAAAGTTAATCTACCGGTTTAAAAGAACATAGTCCAAGGTGACATTATGTATTTCTCATAACCTGGACACTAATGTAAGTGAACCCCTCAAGGCTTTACATCATATGCTCATAAATTAGCAAATCTTGTCAAATCTATTCCCTATTGCTCAGGCTGCTGTTGAGTTGGTCAAAATCTAACCGCCTTAAATATCTTGTCTAATTTTTTTTCCTGTCCTAATGAGTTGGCATTTGAATCTGTATAAACAGATGGCTAATAATCAGTGGTGAGCAGTCCTAATGGATTTGGCTTTAATTTTTAAACAGTAAAGGACCCCTCAGGAATATCTGATGCCACAAAGGTTCTTCATGTCCCAGAGTCAACTATGTTAGTTGGTTACTGATTATGAAGTCAATGAATCTTGGTTAATGCATTTTGGATATGAACAGAGACAGGTGTTTCTCTTTTAATGTCATGAATACTAATTCTTTAGGCCTCTTATTTCAATGATTATTAAAGGGGATTTGCCAAGAAGAGCCTTATCTGCTAAGAAGCAAAAGTAAACACTTTAAAAGTGGTTTACCTGTTCCAGCTGTAATGCGCCTAGAAATGCTGTAACGAAGCTACAAATATGTAACTTCGCTACGGTTCTAATGCGCCCCGCCTCCCGCACACCCCCTGAGATCGGGCGCATTACAAAGCATCGTAGGTGCTATGTAATGCGCCTGACAATGGCGTGCAGGAGATTTAAAAATGTATGAACGGGGCTGCACTGGATATTGGGCTGAAAAGATGCCAGACATCTGGCGCAGACCCATTCAAACATGTCACCCATAATGTTATAGATACATTAAAGAGAACCTGTCACATAGGTTATGCCCCTCTTGCTGAGGACAGCACAAGCCAGTGTCAGACCTGCTGTTTCCAGTGCTGTTTCCCTTATTCTGTAAGATGCTGGAGTTTTAGAGCATTTAATTCTCAAATCTTATATATGAGCAGGTGATAGCCCCACCCACCAAAGGCTAGTCCCACCCACCTCGCAGTTATTCTCATGTTCCTACCTCTTCACAGTCATAGGTGTATCAGATGAGGTGGGCAGGGCTAGCCTCTGGTAGGCTTTTTTTATTAAAAAACAAAAACAAAACCTGACTGGCTGAAAACTGCAGATTTGAGCATTAAATACTCAAACTACAGCACCTTACAGAATAAGGGACACAGCGCTGGAAACAGCATGTCTGACACTAGCTTGTGCTGCTCTCAGCAAGGGGAGCATAACCTGTGACAGGTTCTCTTTAAGTCTTTTCAACAGCCTTTGTTTACAGATAAGATTAGATAACATACAAAGCCAAGACATCATGGTCAAGTTGAACTCTGCAACATCCATGGATCTGCCGACAATGTTTGGAAGAGATAACTTTCTGCAACAAGTTTTCCAATCTATATTTTTATTTTTACATTTAGGTATAAAAAACAATCAAATCAAAGCCCATCAAAAATGAACCAACCAAGAAACAAAAAGTACTCAGTACTCCATACTTCCACTAAAATCAAACTCTGTGAAAATTCTGATAGCCTAATCTAGGAAATGCCTTGCTCTTCTATTTGACTGCTTTTCCTGCCAACTAATAGGCAGTGGGGAAGGAGGATGGAGAGAGAGATGTAACATGGCTGCAGGATAAGACTACAGAAAGTTTGCAGTCTGTTACCATAGAGACGCATAGGTCTGAATTTGAGCTGTAGATTTCAAACTATGTTTTATTTAGAATTTATTACGATCATTTGCAAAGTTGCTTCTTTTTTATTAACAACAAATTGATCACTAAATAAATTAAAAGTGTAAAATGTCATTTTTAATTGGAAAGTCACTAGGTGACATTATTCCACCTTTTCCAATGCATACCATATTCATATTGGATGAAAAAAACTCATAAACCATTTTGCCAAAACCTTTTGGCACTTAAAGGATTAACTGAGCTGAAATGCAGACATAAAGATGAAATCATTTTTTCCACATTGCTTAATCTCTTATATACTAATTAGATTTCCGTCAGTTTCATTGCACTTTGTGTGTTGTAGTCTTAGTGCCACGTGCCAAGGGATCTGCAAGGATCATTGAGACAGTCTCTGCCAATGGCAAGCAGCCAATGAAAGGGCAAGCAACTGGCTGTGCCAATTCCTTAAGCCTTTCTAAAAGGTAAGCAATCTGAAAAACATGCTATGTTATGGAATTAAATCAGTGGATTTAATTTTTCAGGGCAGGGCTCTAGTGAACTCATGTTCTATTTTTGTATAATTTGCTAATATAATCCTTTTCTGTAAATCTACAGAGACATGCTTACTGAGAGTTATGAAGCTGTTCTCAAGTTACTTAAAACATTTTTCATGCATGTGGAAGCTAACATTAAAATATATTAATGTCTACATTTTTTGGCAGATATATTTTTAAGAAATGCAGATATCATAGCATTATATAACTGACACATTGGGGCACATTTATTAAAATTTGCAATTTGCACCAAAATGTCTTGCATACATGTTTTACACCACAGTTTTAAACACTTTCTAGATACTTCTGTACATTGCCCGACAAATTGGGAGTGATCTTGACAAAGTGGTTTGGCTTTCTGTAAATGGGTGATGGCTTAGCATACAATGCTGTGTGCCAAAAAAATGCTCTAAAGTTTGCCATAATTAGTGGTATGTAGTACGTCAATTAATAGGAGTTATAAACTTAGACTAGACATTTTTTAAATGCGCCAGCCTTATCAATAATATGATAAATGTGGTGTGAAGTAAAACTGCCTAATCTACACTTACACTGTCTAACTATGACAAATCTGCTCCATTATACTTAAATATTTATCATTTTGGTCACTAAAACTGAGTGGAACTGGGGTATAATTTACAGAGGGAGAAGAGGTAGCAGCTGCACTTGGGTTCAAACACCACACCAGTTGGATTGCGTTCTGGATTTGAGTCAATCCTCAAATTTAACCCAAATATAAGTGACTAGATTTGTGTCAGCTTGAATCAAATTTTGCTGAAAATTGCCCTAAAAGTTTACTACCTTTCCATGGCACTTTATTTCAAAATGGGATGGCATCATTTCTGGTCCGATGTAACTTTGACTTAATGCAACCAGACAATGGACCGAAAGTGACACCATACTGGGACCTGGAGTGCTGTAGAACAGGGTTCCCCAACGCCAGTCCTCACGCCCTACCAACAGGTCATGTTTTCTGGCTTTCCTTAGCATTGCACAGGCTATTTAATTATGCTGCACAGGTGATTTAATTATTGTCAGTGCATTCTGTGGGATATCCTGAAAACATGACCTGTTGGTGGGGCTTGAGGACTGGAGTTGGGGAACAATGCTGTAGAACATTAAGTTAACCCTTAAAAATCCAGGAAAAATCCGAACCCCAACTTAGGGTTAGGGATGGTGTTCAAGACATCATGAATGTTTGATTGAATATGTTTCAAACAAGGACACATTTGCTCAATGCTTATTATTAATGGCAATATTAGGTTAGAGATCCAGTTACAGATTTTGCATTGGGGACACAGTAACTTCAAGTTATTCCACTGATAGAAATGGGCAAACCTAAAACCATTATTAACTCTTTATTACTAAGCCTTTTTAGCGCAAATAACTGGCAAACATATTTTCTAAGAAAAAAATCTTATATTTGAAATGACATTCGTTCAGTTGAAAGTCTTTAGAAATGTACTGTTTAATCATGAAATGACACAAAATAATGGATACTGGAAAATGACATTTGGCATCTTTCTATTTTCTGCTGATTATATGGTGCCAACATATTGTTAAACTGCACTGTACCGAGAATGTCATCACTTCCATCACTCCTTCGTCCCAGTCTAACTTTTCTATCTTAGATATACAAGGGCTAATTGGTACAAAGCCAATTATTATATCAGTATTTTTATTTTTTCATGTGGTAGAAAACTGGGAATGACAAAATAAGAGTGCATGGTTGACCGTCAACACTTAGGGTCACATGAATGAAAACTGTCTAGGTCTAAAATTCACTTTGTTGTCCTTAGCAACCAATCAGAGCACCCCTTTCATTTTTCCAGAACACTATATGAAATGCAAGGGATGCTCTGATTGGTTGCAAGGGGCAAAAATGTGAATTTTAGACCTAGAAAGTTTTAATACATGTGGCCCTTAGTCTAAGAATCCAGTAAGTCTGCTATTGCTCTTACTGTATGCCCTTAGTCTGCCAGTGTTTAAAAATTCTGTGGGCTTTGCCTGCCTGAAACTCCAGGTTATTGTGGAAAGTGAGACCAAAGGAGACCTCCTCTGACAGTTTCTATCTCCTACGTGTCACCCTCTCCACTTTCCCTGGCACCAGGAGTAATGGGTTTCGATAATGGGAAAAGGGCTGATGGAGGAGATTAATTAAGGACATGTTTGGATACAGACTTGCTTTCAAAGCCACTGTGTATCACTTATCAGGAAAATTGGTAACATTTGGTAAATAAATACAACAGTTTTGGGAATATTAGAAGTTTAAGAAGGTTCACTTTGCCTATGAAGGAGAGAGTGCATTGAGACCATGAACTGAGATGATAATTTAGCTGTTTCATAAATATATTAAGGTTTTCAGGATACAATTTTGAAGGATTTCGCATTACTTTAATTCCAAAATATGTTGTGGATTGAGTTTCCTAATGTAAGGGAATGTTTCTTATCCATAGTGGTGCCTGGAGGCCAGACAGTAAGAGTGACTCCGATTTATCCATATTATTTTTGAACCCCAACAATTCCCCATTGCTTTCCTTTGCTTTTCATTCAGTAATCGAAGTAATGAAGAGTAACTGGTGAATACCAACTCTTTAGTGTGTGTGTATCTTAATAAATCACTTATTGTTGAACTTTCTTACCAATAGAACAAGGTGAAGAACTAGAATATAGTGATTAACTCTAGCCATATCTAAATTTTTAAACTTTTACTTAGGATTTAAAATCACAAAATCACTAAGTTAAAAAAATCACAAAAATTTGTCAAATAATTCAGTAAACTAGAAAAGGTGTAAAAAAAGAAAGAAATTCTGAAAATGAAATTCTTGCAGCGTGAGTTGAATATACATTGTCTGCAAGGATTGAGGTCACAATTAGTAACTATTAGGAGAATGTTTACTATGTCCCCTGTGTGAATATCAGCAACACATCTTTGTCTTTTTATGTTTTACTTAAATCACCATAGTATAATTAAGCATTCCCAGTTGTGAGTGAGGATTATAAGTAATTATGGTTCACAAACATGTTAACCAAAATGAGCTGTCCTTTTTTTCCTTGTCATGTGTTCAGTGATCCACATCCACAGCATTAATCAAATTTACTATTTCCAGAGCATTCCTTCCTCACCTTGCTTCGCACATTGTCAGCATCTGTGAATAAGAGACTAGGGTTGTGATATTTTTGAGAACTACTATTATATTTTTCTCTTACTGTGATATAATTATCTACAGCAAGTTCATGAACAAACAGAAATATGAGATCTATTCTTGAGAAGTTTGTTGAACTTTAACAATTTATAATTATTATAAAAAGAACAGAGGCTGATTTATAGAGTTATCTCTGTAATTCGATTAGAATAATACCGTGGTTAAACAATCACCATACCAACAGCAAACAACTAACTAAATTCCTACTTACGCAGAATGTAGGCGTCAAGTGTTATATTCTCATCACTGGTCTAAACTCCCCAGATCTCATATTACTGAAGATAAAGATAAACTTTAAATTATTGCCACATGAGCAACCAACTTGGCCTTTCACAGTTTTAGAGTTGAGCTTCAAACTGCTATAGCTGTGATTCACTACCTCCACTACCATTTATAAAGACTTAGCCATCATACCACCGCCATTGTAGTTATGGTTTCGTAATAAACATAGACTTATGAATAATGCTTAAAGGGGTTGTCTCACTACAAGGATTGCTTTTTATGTTAAAGGTCTTGCAAAAGCAAGTCATTTTGCTATATGTGTCCATTAACAGTGTCCTACCTATTCCTAGATATCACCTCTTGTATGGGCTGCATCAGCTCCTCAGGCAGCTATAGCTACAGAAATATTTCAGCACTCCTGATAGGCTGCCAGCACTGGTTTCTATAGCTACAGATCTAGTTTCCTCAGCAGCTCATCACTGTAGGCCAGTAGAAGCTAGTAAAGCCAGTAAACATGTCCCTGAATTAAAAGATGAAACCGAGAAAACAGGACTAAGGTAAGATGAATCGCTATAGTGAGACAACCCCTTTAAGTATTAACCCCTTACCGCACCTGGATACATGGGTACGTCCTAATGCTGATAAGGGTCTTTGTAGTGGGATCACTAATACTCGGTGGTTGATGCCGGCTAAGAGGGCTGCGCCGTCTAAATCAATAAGAAACAGTGCTGCGCACCATTCCTCACTTCGATCGCGGTGCCCACGGAGAAATTACGGGCTCCAAATTGGTTAACATGGCAGCTGGAAGCCTTGTGAAGGCTCCCAGGGCTGCCATGTTTTCTGTTTTACTACTTCCTGCCCAAAGCAGGAAGTAGTAAAACCGCCATCATTGTCCACCCTAATGCATTGTATTACAATGTATTAGGCTGTATAAATGATCACATTCCCTAGTGGTGAAGTACCCTAGGAGTACTCAAATTTAAAGTAAAAAAAAAAATTAATTAATGTGTAAACAAATTAAATAACACAAATAAAAAAAATAATAAAAAGTTACAAATATTTGGTATCGCCGCATTCAAAAAAGTCCAATCTATTAAAATATAACATAAATTATCCTGTACGCTGAACACCGCAGAAGAAAAAAGTTCCAAACGGTAGTTCTTGGTCATTTCACGTCCCCTTAAAATTGAAATACATTTAATCAAAAAATTTGCATGTATTCCAAACTGGTAGCAATACAAAGTACACTTCAGCACACAAAAAAATGCACCCTTACTCAAGTCCATGGGTGTTAGTACAAAAAAGTTATTGATCACAAATATGGCACAGCTGCGCAAATTTCAAAAATAGAAAGTGTTTGGAATTTTTTTTATGGTACCAAAACATAACGAAAACCATACATATTTGGTATTTCTGGATTTGAATTAACCTGTAGAATGGAGATGACATATCATTTTTACTGAAGATTGCGCGGCATAAAAGCAAAAAACCCGCAAACATGGCGCAAGTGCGGGTGTTTTTCACATTTTGGTGTTAAGTGGTGGTCAATTTCAGAAAAGAACATTAGATTGCACAATTTGTATGACTTCATGAAACCATCATCCTTTTTACTCTTTTTTTTCACATCACAGTGCAAAATAAGTTGATTGTACTGAATTGTGCAACACAGAATTGCATGCTAGTTTGGGTTACATAACTCTTCCAAAGGTGTCATCTTTTGTCTTAAGTATATTAATCACTTGCCTTATAGGGATTGCCTAGTTTTATAAGAAATTGTCTTTCTTATTTTTCTTTCTTTGCATAGAAAAGATTATTAGTTGTTCCCTATAGACAGTGTCTGGTACTGTAGCTCAGCTCCATTCACAATGACCTGTGTCCATTCTGCCATAGAACCCTCACATTTTCTTTTTATAGGATCTGAGTACGGAACCAATTTAATATGTTTCAGATCACTTAACATACCCCCTGACGTAAGCTAAGTTCCCTACTGTGCATCAATTGCTTCCAAATACTTTAAATATAAAGAAATACCACAGTACGCAATGAGAAATTATGGTGTGTCAGTTGGTCCTTACAGAATTCAAAGTGTAATCTTTACTGGGAGCAGGATTGAGATGCTTGAATAGTAAAAAAAAGAAATTAGTTTAGCCAGAACTCACTATTCAGCTACATTTAATGGACCTTACACAAAGAAAATTCTGCTTAATTTGTGGAAGATAAATAAGAAAATAACTCAATATTGATCTTGTTGCTTCCCTCAACATCCTTTCATAGTAAAACAAATACAACATACAAAATATTGATTGTGTGTATGTCAATAAGTATAAATATCCTGACTTGCAACAGTTTTGAAACAAAAAAAGGTCAATGTATATAAAAAAAGACAGTATAACCAACAATTAGCTATAACAGTAAAAACACCTGTTTAATACTCTGCAGGTCTCCCTTGACCCACCAAAACAGTTTAAACCCATGAAGGCATGAGCTCCATATGACCTCAAAGTTATTACCAGATCTTAAAAGATCTCTTTTGAGTTAGGGCTTCAGTAGTTCAAACTTTTTCCTCTAGCAGATACTCCAGATACTTGATCAGATTTGGTCTCAAAGAATTAAAAGGTCAAATTAAACTCTTGTCCTGTTCCACAAATTATACCTGAACACTTTTTTTGAGTGGCAGTATTGAAGAAATAGGTCACTGCCATTAGGAAGGGGTGTATTAGATCTGCAGCAATATTTTAGTGGTTGGTACATCTTAAAGAAGCATCCAAGTAGCATCCACATGAATGCCAAAATCCAAAGTTTCTTAGCACAGAACATTATGCCAGCCTCGCTTCTTTCCATAGCGCACCTTAAAGCTATCTCTCCCTCATGTAAGTAATGAATATGTACCTGGCCATCCACATGACACAGAAGTGTGGGCCATTTAATTATGTGTTACAGAGATGTTGGATTTTAATAGAGTATCTGAAAGGCTGCCTCTTTCAGTTCTCCTTTTTGTTTGTTGCATAGACTTCTTTGCAAAGGCTATCCATCAGAATCGAGAGATCAGAGGGATCACTGCATCAGGACCAGGTCAAGTTCTCACTCTACATGGACGACGTGATGATCTTCTGTGCAGACTAGCATTCGGTGACGGCACTCGTCCAGACCTGTGAGGGGTTCGGCAGAGCTTCAGGGGCAAAAGTCACTTGTGGGGAGTCAGAAGCTCTGATCTACAGAAATTGGCAGCTGTCTATCTCCACCATTTTCCCATTTTCCATCAAGCCAGGTTTCATCAAAATTCTTGGAGTCTGGTTTGGGAAGGAAGTTGTGGCTCTAAAGTCTTGGCAGGGTCACTTTACCAAAGTAAATCAAAGAATCAACTTGTGCAGCCTCAGTGAACTCACCCTGGTGAGCAAAGGGCTGTTTCTGCGTAACAAAGTTTTGCTTGTTCTCCATTACACCTCAAAGGTCTGGCCCTCCTTTTCCACCATTTTCAGGGCCATTATCAGAGCCATCTTACATTTTATCTGGGCTTCGAAAATGGATAGAGTCAAGAGGAGCATGTTCAAGGATCCTTTAAGGGATGAGAAAGGGATACATGACATCCCCACCAAGTTTAGGATCTCCTTTGTATATAACAGTATTCATCGGACCATCGTAGAGAAAAGTGGCTCTGCAGGCAGATCTGTTTCCCGCTTGTTCCTATTGCCCCTATGAAGGGCCTTGGGCTTGAATAAGTGGGATAGCACACAGCCTTCACTGTCTAAACTGCTGGCAATGAAAGTGAGTACACCTCACCAATTTGCTATTCCCCCTACCAGTGTCATGTGACTCATTAATGTTAACAGGTCTAAGGTGTGAATGGGGAGCAGTTGTGTTAACTTTTGTGTTCTCTCTCTCACATTCTCTCTTAGTGATCAACATGATCAACATGACCTCTCATGGCAAAGAACTCTATGAGGATCTGAAAAAAAGAAATATTGCTCTACATGAAGATGGACTAGGCTATATGAAGATTTTCAACACCCTGAGCTGTAGCACGGAGGCCAACATACAGTGATTTAATAAGACAGGTTCCACTCAGAACAGACCTCGCCAAGGTCGTTAAAGAAGTTGAGTGCACATGCTTAGAATCATATCCAGAGATTGTCATTTCAAAATAGATGTATGAGTGCTGCCAGCATTGCTGCAGAGGTTAATGGTTTGAAGAATTAGCGTGTCAGTAGTGTTGAGCGATTGCGTTGGCATCGAGATCGATCGATAGTCGAGCCGCTTTCTCGATAAGGTTTTTTTTTTCGATAGTAGCAGTCGTTTTATTGCGCGTATGACTAGTGTTGAGCGATTGCATTGGCTATCGAGATCGATCGATAGACGATTAGTCGCCGCTATCGATAAGGTTTTTCGATAGTAGCATCTCGATTATGCCGCTGATTACCATTAAAGTCCTATGTAGAGAGCAACAACTCCTTCATTATTTACACCCAACAGGCTGGAGAAGCTGAAATTAACATTCCACAACCAGTCAATGGATACGTCCTACATCTTAGGCAACACACTTAGGTTATAAAAGTCAGAGAAAAAATGTCACAGGGACCAGATATTACTTATCTCCCTGTTTGTACCTCAGCCTTGCCTCCTTAAACCTGCATCACCCACAAATTAAAAAGTGCCAGAATCCCGGGGGTGCCCCAGTTGATTTGAACCATCATGTTACGTTGAAAAACTGGACATTGAATAATCTGTTGGAACGCAGCATGAGGACCCAAACCTGCATGACCCCCAATTTAATAAAAGTGACGGAAAAAGGTGTCTTGTCAACCACCATTTTAGTTTTCACTCGGACATTGACTATCCTTGTCATGGGCCACAGCATGAGCCCAAACCTGCATACCCCCCACATTTAGATAAAGTGACGGAAAAAAAAAGGAGTCTTTTCAAGACCACCATTTTAGTTTCAGACTGGACATTAGACTTTACCTGTCCTGGGCCACGCTGAGCCCAAACCTGCATGACCCCACATTTAAAAAAGTGACGGAAAAAAGGAGTCTTCTCACACCAATTTGTTTCACTGGACATTCGACTTATACCTGTCCTGGGCCGCACAGCATGAGCACCAAAACCTGCATGACCCCACATTTAAAAAGTGCCGGAAAAAAGGAGTCTTTCAACTCCCCATTTTAGTTTTCACTGGACATTGACTATACCTGTCCTGGAGCCACAGATGAGCCCAAAACCTTGCATGGACCCCACAATTTAAAAAGTGCTGGAAAAGGAGTCTTTCAACCCATTTTAGTTTCAACTGGACATTGACTATACCTGTCCTGGCCCACTGCATGAGCCCAAACCTGCATGACCCCCACATTTAAAATGTGCCGGAAAAAGGAGTTCTTTCAACCAACATTTTAGTTTAACTGGGACATTGACTATACTGTCCTGGGGCACGCATGAGCCCCAACCTGCAAGACCCCCACATTTAAAAAGTGCCGGAAAAAAGGATCTTTCGCAACCACCATTTTAGTTTCACTTGGACATTGACTTTACCTGTCCTGGGCTCCACTGCATGAGCCCCAAACCTGGCATGACCACCACACATTTAAAAAAAGTGCCGGAAAAAGGAGTCTTTCACCACCATTTTAGTTTGTGCACTGGACATTGACTATACCTGTCCTGGGCCCACAGCATGAGGCCCCAAACCTGCTCATGACCCCCACATTTAAAAACGTGCCGGAAAAAGGAGTCTTTCAGAACGCACCATTTTAGTTTACACTGGACATTGACTATACTGTCCTGGGCCACAGCTAATGACCCAGGGCCGGAGTTACAGTGGGTGCGGTAAAGCCCAGGCTGGAGTCCGTCGATCTATTATACACGCAGGTTAAAAATGCCCTGATGACGCTGCAACGAAAAACTGTCGGCGAAGCTGAGTGACGGAAGCGGAAGTGTGAGAACTCCAGCCTTGCCTCTGTACACAGTAAATACCTGGGTAGCGCTTGCCCCTCCGTATGAGTGTGGACCAATTGAGCTTCAACTTGGAAATACTGGTGGTTTAACGCTCCTGTAACACCCAGGTTGCCCTTTATCTTGGCATTCTTTCTTCTCATTGTTACTCGCAACGTGCTGGAGGGATAAATTGGCTTCTGTGTTACTTTGTTCTCTGTCTGTGCTCCCATACTACATGTCTCTGAATAGAACTACATATGGTCAAGTTTCTTCCTGTACTCCCTTGTGTACAATTCAGAGGAATTTTTTTAACAGCTATTTTGTACATGACAAGTTTTTTTTAGTACATGTAATTCTAGAAAAACACATTTTTAAAAATAGGTTGGATCCCACCAATGTCTTTGTTTCTCTTTTTTTCATTGTATTAACATGGGTTTGTCGCAATACTGAGGGATTGATTAGCTATGTTAAAGATCTTGCAAAAACAAGTCATTTGCAATTATGTGTCCATTACAGTGTCCTACCTATTCCTGTTGTGTGACAGCACCATACCCGTGAGCCACTACTTGACAATTGAGCAGAACAAATGTACTGTTAGAAACAACCTTTTTTAGAATAGGACCGTAGTATCAGCTGCATGTCCAGCCAAAATGCCCCCAAAAATTCAAGCTATGACCCTTGAGCCACTTTGGGTCAAATTGTGGAAGAGAAAAATGTCTGTTTAGAAACAACATTTTTTGAATAGGACCTGTTAGTATAGCTGGCATGTCACAGCACAATGCCCTCCAAAAATTCAAAGCATGACCTTGAGCCACTTAGGTCATTGTGAAGAACAAATGTCTGTTAGAAAAACAACATTTTTGAATAGGACTGTTTGTATAGCTGCATGTCACAGAAAATGCCCCAAAAATTCGCAAGCATGACCCTTGAGCCTACTTTGGTCTAATGTGAAGAAAAAATGTCTGTTTAGTCACAACATTTTTTAGAATAGGACCTGTAGTATAGCTGCATGTCACAAGCAAAATGCCCCCAAAATCAAATGCATGGCCCTTGGAGCCACTTTGGACAATTGTGAAGAACAAATGTCTGTTAGAAACAACAATTTTTAGAATAGGACTCTGTAGTATTAGCTGCATGTCACAGCAAATGCCCCCAAAAATGCAAAAGCATGACCCTTGAGCCACTTTGGCAATTGTGAAGAACAAATGTATGTTAGGAAAATCAAACATTTTTGAATAGGACCTGTAGTATAGCTGCATGTCACAGCAAATGCCCCACAAAGATTCAAAGCATGACCCTTGAGCCACTTTGGTCAATGTGAAGAACAAATGATCTGTTAGAAACAACATTTTTAGAATAGGACCTGTAGTATAGCTGCATGTCACAGCAAAATGCCCCCAAAATTTATAAGCTATGACCTTGAGCACTTGGTCAATTGTGAAGAAACCTAATGTCTGTTAGAAAAACAACATTTTTAGAATAGGACCTGTAGTATAGCTGCAATGTCACAGCAAAATGCCCCTAAAATTCAAAGCATGACCTTGAGCCACTTTGGTACAATTGTGAAAGAACAAATGTCTGTTAGAAAAACATTTTTTTATAATAGGATCTGTAGTATTGCTGATTTCAAAGCAGATGACCCAAAAAATTTATTAAAATGATCTTCTCAGCCACTGTTAAAAATTGTAGGAGAAAGCCACTTAGAAGCCACATTTCTATTATCCAAAGGACCATATAATTATAATGCTGTATCTCACAGCAACATGACCCCAAAAAATTATAATATGACTTCTCAGCCACTATTAAAAATTGTGAGGGAGAAATGCCACTTAGATGTCACATTTCTGTTCCAAAAGAGACCAATGATTATTGCTGTATCTCACATGCAACATGACCTCAAAACCATTGACAATGCGGGAAAACTTCTTTCAGAGGTTAAGTGACGTAAATGAATACGGTGTTGTCATGAAACCTTGCTGTCTTTTACAGTCTCCTCTCACAGCAACCAATCAAAAATGAACCTGTTGGGAAAAGAGATAAAAATTGCAGTAAGAAATGAATCATTATTAAACAAAAGTTTTCAAGCGGACCATTTCTGATTTGAAAAAGGAAGTGTGATGTAGACCGGCAAAACTTAATCGGTGGACTCGGCAATTGGGGCCACAACATCCATCAGAGATCATGCATGATTCATCTTGATGAAAGGTTCAACGAATCCACATTATCTGTGGAAGCGGATGGTTTGTCTGTAATTGACTCCTCCAGCTGTGCTTGAAGGTGCCGCTCAGATATGACGCTGGCTGTCTGGGCAGGGAAAAACCTCTATGGCGTGGACGAGCCAGCTGGTCCATTCGTCATTTTGGATACCCCAGAAGTCTTTGGGGTCCGGAACTACATGCAAAAACATCGGAGTTGAGACGCAGATAGTCGTTGCACCATGATCTTAAAGCTGATCTATGTGTGTTGGTAGTGTGCCCTGATTGCAGGCGTTGGTGAGTGGTAACAAAGATTGCCAGAGGTCACCCATTGGCTTCTGCCCACCTGGCCTGCTGCTGCCGCTACGCCTATGGCACTCCTACTGCTGTCGTCGCTGATGTTGTTCCACCGTGGACATTTGGGGAACGTGAATGCAGACGCAACAGCATGTCTCCAGTTGATTCAATCAGCAAGGTCTCCATTTCCTGCTATTTTACTCTCTATTTTGGTGGGTGGAAGGAAAAGTCTGATTAGGTTTTGTACGGGGATCAGGAGGGTGGACACCCAGTAAACTGTTGATTGTCATTTTGATGGCCTTAATGCGAGGATCATGTATGGAGGAAATGGAGCATCAAGCACTCATGTGAGAGATGGAGCCTTGATTTCCCAAGCCTCTGGGTCGAGGGGCACTAGCAAACTGATCTTCCTCATCTTCCTCCTCCGCCTCAAATTCGCGCCAACCTCTTTCCAAGGCAGGGACGTCGGTAACATCGGTGTCTAGGAATACTCATCCTCTCCTCCTCGCTGCCTCCGGCACAGCTTCAACACAGCCCTGGACTTGCCTGAGATGATGCACCCTGAGAGCTGATGCGCCACCTTGCACTAGCTCTGGACCCGAACCATGCCTAATGAAGACCGATGAAATTGTGAAACTGTGGGCCTTGTGGATTTGAGGAGAGAAAGGCTCCGTGTCCGCATCTGTGTCCGTCTCCTCCTCCGTCGCTGGTTGTTTCAGAGTGTCCAACGATCGTTCCAGAACTAAGATCACCACAATGCTCATGCTGACAAGGGCATTGTCCGCACTGACCATTTTGGTGGCTTCTTCAAAACTGGCAAGGATGGTGCAGAGCTCTTTCACCTGCCTCCACTCTCGGTGGTTCAACACGCCGTGGTCCGTAGGGCTGCGTGTCGGGCCATGTGTCGCTTCGTAGTGCGTAATGGCATTGCGCTGCTGCCAAATCGCTGGAGCATGTGGAGGGTGGAATTCCAGCGTGTTGCCACGTCAACAATGAGACGGTTGACGGGGAGGCCGAGCTGACGCTGCACAGCAGCCAGGCGGGTCGAAGCAGGGTGCGAACGGCGGAAGTGCGAACTCAGACCTCGAGCCTTCTTCAGCAGGCAGTCCAGACCCGGGTAGCTCTTTAGAAATTTCTGGACGACAAGGTTCATGACATGTGCCAGGCAAGGGATGTGCTCCAGCCTACCGATCTTAAGGGCGGCCAGCAGATTTCGCCACGTTATCGCACACCACCTTGCCTGGCACAAGGTTCTTGTCACCCAGCCAGCGCTCGGTCTCGTTGCTTAGAGCCGTCCACAGCTCCTGACCTGTGTGTGGACGGTCTCCAAGGCAGATTAATTTCAACACGGCCTGGTGTCTCTGGGCACGTGATGCACCAGAGGACCTTGGGGGAAAGAGCCCTACACCATCCCTGCGGTATTGAAGAGCGTGCGCCGAGCCTGAGAGCCACCGTCACCCCCAGAGACATCCACCCAGCTCACCCGTGAGCTGTCACAGAGATATAGCGGCCTTGGCCGTGCTTACTAGTCCATGTGTCGGTGGTGAGATGGACTTTTCCGGACACAGATGCAGACAACGCGCTTGAAATTTTAGATGACACGTGGCTGGCCAGGGCAGGGACGGCTTTTCTGGCAAAGAAATGCCTGCTCGGCATCTGGTATTGGGGGCAGGCGAGGGCCATGACGTGGCGGAACCCATCTGTGTCCACCAGACAGAAAGGCAACATTTCCAAGGCCAAAAGCCTGGCAATGCCGACATTCAGGCTTTTGGCTTTGGGATGGTTTGGGTTAAAGTGTTTCTTCTGCTCCCAAACCTGGAAGACAGAAGGCTGGCTGCTAGACTGGCCGCTGTACGGCGTGCAGGTCGTCAAACTGGCGGAAGGAGAAGGGGTAGGATGGGTCTCTGGTGGTGCTGGTGGTACTCGGGCGACGGTGGAGGCTGAAGCGGAGGCTGCTCCCCACTCATGACTCTGAGAGACATGGGCAGCTGAGGAACGCTTGGTGGTGGCGGAGGAGGAGGTGGAGACAGAGGGTGTGACAGTGGTTGGAGGCCCGGCGTCGGTCTGGCCTTTTTTGGCCAAGTGTTCCCTCCATTTCAACTCATGCATTCGCTGCATGTGACTAGACATGTTGGTGGTGGTTAACCACTTAAGGTTCTTGCCTCTACTTATGCGTTTACGGCAAAGGCGGCATATGACATCGCTGGGTGAATCAGAGGCTTGCTCAAAGAAGGCCCAGGCTTGAGAGGTCCTGGACCTTTTTGACGGCGATAAGCGAGGAGCGGGGTTTGCGCTGACCGTGGCTGGCGGAATCATATCAGCGGACTTCTGCGACCGCCCTCTCCCTTTTTGTGGCGGGACCGTATTGACACTACCCCATCGTCTTCCTCCTCGTCCACTGATGAAGCGCTCGCAAGCAAATTCTGCGGAAAAGACCAGGATGGATCCGCAATGTCGTCATCATCATCATCATCAACACAGGTGACTTGGTTGTCCTGACTTTCTGCATCCAGAAGCTGCGGGCTACAAGCAAGGGGCACTGCAAGGCGTTGCCGACCGCCCGGGATTTTTGCCGATTGACCGGCTTCCTTCACCTCCTCTGATGGCATCAGTAACTGGGCGTCAGAGCAGACAAAATCATCCTCTTGATCTTTTAACATGCCTTCTGACCCCAACCGCATTTTGTCATCAAAGAGGTCTTCAGACAATGGATTATCCACAGTGGTGGGTACACGAGTTGACATTTGGGCTGCTTCATGTTGGACGATGCTGATGATGCTGATGACGACATTTGTGGCCGTGACTGGGAGGACGAGGAGGTAAGACTGCTAGATGCAGGTTGCATTAACCATGAAGGACAGATTGGCGACGATGTTCGTTACTTAGATTCACAGGGCCCTGACCCAGCAATGACAGGCCTGACGGTCCTGCAACTGACGATCCGCTGGCATGCGTGTTGTCGCCAGCACTGGAAGGAGCACTTTCTCTCGTACTCTACTCCATGTGCTACCCCCTCTTTGCTCGCTTACACCTGCATTTCGCTCCCATTAAAAATT
>JAODAL010060741.1:0-20722 GCA_025379985.1 Phyllomedusa bahiana | reverse complement strand
GGGGCTGGGGAATTGCTGGCTAGCGGTGACGAGCTCTCCCCCTGGGGAAAGTTGCGAGTGCTGTGCTTGCTGCGCGATCTGTTGCGACTGCTTGACCACAACGGTGGTGATATTGGCAACACTTGGCTAGGGCACCTTGGCGGGATCCATGGCCGGATCCTACTGTTACGGTCTGAAGGTGGATCCACTGGACCACCGCAGGCGATGGCGTAAGCCCACACCAGGGAGTGGAATCTAAGTGGACCCGGTTTCCACCAGAGCCCGCCGCAAAGCGGGATGGTCTTGCTGCTGCGGGTGTCCACCAGGTCACTACCACTGGCGGGGATTGCCTGCGGTGGCAGCCAAGATTACGAGGTACAGGAACGGCAGGCAGGCTCGTGGTCGTGGGCAGGCAGGAGGTCAGGACAGGCGGCTCTGGTTCGTAGACGGTAGACAAGCAGGAGGTCGGGGCAGGCGGCAAGGTTCGTAGACGGTAAACGTAAGCAAGGAGTCGGTACACGGTAAGGCAAGACAGGAACACTCACGAACACTTTCACCATGGAATAATCACCAAGGATCCGGCGAGGGCCGCCAGGAAGAGGCCGGACTTAAATAGGAGCAGTGCCCGGCAATGACCAATTACCGGCGCACTGCCCCTTTAAATTCAAACTGCCGGACACAGACTGAGCAGGAGAGCGGCCGGGTAAGGGAGCGCCGGAGGGGGCAGATGCACGAGCGGACCCCGAACCCGATGTGCGGGACGGGGCTCCGCTGGGGGGCAGGGCAGGGCGCGCCTGCGACCCGGACAGCCGGGCGCAGGGGCGTCCGTAACACATAATTCACAAGCGAAGGTTAATTACAATTTTTTCTCTTGTTGTGTAGCGTAAAAAACACGCCATTGTAACACGCTACAAAGCTCGTAGTTTGTGGTTGCTCAATTGTTTAGCGCAATTTACATCCAGGGGTTAATTAAGCGTTGTTTTGCTGCTGTGGTGACTAAAAGAAACCGTCTTTCACCGCCAAAAATTACATTTTCCTGTACCATAATTCACAAGCGAAGGTTAATTACAATTTTTTCTCTTGTTGTGTAGCGTAAAAAACACGCCATTGTAACACGCACAAAGCTCGTAGTTTGCGGTTGCTCAATTGTTTGGCGCAATTTACATTAAAGGGGTTAATTAAGCGTTGTTTTTCTGCTGTGGTGACTAAAAAACCCCGCCCTTTTTCACTGCCAAAAAAAAAATTTTTTTCCTGTAGCAAAATTCACAAGCGAAGGTTAATTAAAAATTTTTTCTCATGTTGTGTACGTAGAAAACACGCCATTGTAACACGCTACAAAGCTAGTAGTTTTTGTGGTTTACTCAATTGCTTGGCGCAATTTACATCCGGGGGTTAATTAAGCATTGTTTTTCTGCTGTGGTGACTAAAATAAACCGTCTTTTCACCGCCAAAAATTACATTTTCCGGGTAGCATAATTCACAAGCGAAGGTTAATTACAATTTTTTTTGTTTGTTGTGTAGCGTGGGAAAACACGCTATTGTAACACGCTACCAAGCTCGTAGTTTGTGGTTGCTCATTTGTTTGGCGCAATTTACATCCTGGGGTTTAATAAGCGTTGTTTTTCTGCTGTGGTGACCTAAAATAAACCGTCTTTTTCACCACCAAAAAATACATTTTTCCTGTAGCATAATTCCCAAGCAAAGGTGAATTACAATTTTTTCTCTTGTTGTGTAGCGTAAAAAACACGCCATCGTAACACTCTACAAAGCTAGTAGTTTGTGGTTACTCAACTGTTTGGCACAATTTACATCCAGGGGTTAATTAAGCGTTTTTTGCTGCTGTGCTGACTAAAATAAACCGTCTTTCACCGCCAAAAAATACATTTTCCTGTAGCATAATTCACAAGCGAAGGTTAAGTACAATTTTTTCTCTTGTTGTGTTGCATAAAAAACAAGCCATTGTAACACGCTACAAAGCTCGTAGTTTGTGGTTGCTCAATTGTTTGGCGCAATTTACATCCAGGGGTTAATTAATGTTTGTTTTTTTCCTGCGGGTGGTGACTAAAATAAACCGTCTTTTTCACCGCCAAAAAATAAATTTTTTCCTGTAGCATAATTCACAAAACGAAGGTTAATTACAATTTTTTCTCTTGTTGTGTAGCGTAGAAAACACGCCATTGGGTAACCGCTATAAAGCTCGTAGTTTGGGGTTTTCAATTCTTTTGCGCAATTTACATCCAGGGGTTAATTAAGCTTTGTTCAAACAGTTGTACTCAGTAAAAGAAACTTTGTTTTTCACCGCCACAGAAGAAATTCTTTTAGCATAATTCATATCCGAAAATTAATTAAGCCTTTTTGTGCTTTTATATTCAGTAAAATACACAGAGTTTTTAACGGCACATACAAGTCAATTTTCCTGCCCATTTGTGGAGCGCAATTTATATCCAAGGGTTACACAAGCTTCTTAGTGGGTTATTTGGAGTCAAATACAGGTGTGTATTTATCATATACAGACATCTTCATCAAACAGTGTCTGTACATTTTAGAACAACAGTATGTCAGACAGAGAGGTGGGAGGCTCTTCAAACCCGCGAGTGCAGAGGCACAAACATTCCAGGCCCAGGTCGGGGACACAGCAAGGGGGAGTCGCAGCAGGGTCACTCGTTGAGGCCACAACTGCCCCTGTCATCTAGCGGCCGTGTGCCGCATAGCAACCCATGGGTTCTTGATTGGTTGACTAGGTCATCCACTTCCACCCACATGACAACTCACAACCCCAGGCAAGAGTTGGTGGGAACGTTAGACACAACCCTTAGTTGGCAATGGGCCGGGAGCGGGTCAGCGGCCCTCAACCCCTCCTCAACCCGCCTCTGTCCCATCCGGTTTTCCCCCAGCCAGAGATTCTACTATGTGGTCTGGGCTCAGCGCCACTATATAGCGAGGAAAGAAACAATTTGAGGAGGGCAGTCAGCAGCTACTTGGCAGCGAAGAAATGGGGCCAATATCCCCTGCTTCTTGCAGTAGGCGGCAAAGTAAAAAATGTTGAGAGTGGCATGGGAGGTCATGTTGTGTGGGGTCAGCCTCTGCATACCCCGACCGGGGATGAGGACAGCAGTGACGATGAAACACAAATTTGATGATGATGTAGCCGACGCACTTGGGAAAACCGGGTGAGGCAAGGGCTTCATCATCGTCAGGAGAAGAGGGCGTTTAGCTTGCGCGTCAGGCAGCGGCGCAGCCAGTAAGTGGGTTGTGGGGGCCGTGAGTCAGCAGGGTAAACAGCAGTGTGAGGTCCCGGGAGCCAAGCGGCCACGGGGTAGCAAACCCACTTCGTAGGTCCAAGAAAATAGCGGCACAGGGGTTCAGCGAGGCAGTGGCGGCAGTAGTCACTCAGTGCGGAGCGTTGGTGGTTTAAAAACCGATACTCGGCGGTGTGGAAGCTCTTTGCTTAGAACCGGAGGGGGCCAAAAAATGGTATATGTAAGAAACGTGGGCAGAAAGTGAAGCGTGGCCAGGGAGCTAACGTTGGCACCACGGCCTGCGTTCAACATATGCAGCGCACCATCCGGTAGCCTGGGAGAAACGTGGCTCAGATGTGGTGGTCCATCCTGCCCCGCAGCAACAGCAGCAGCAGCGCCCAGTGGCACGCATGCCATTGCAGCCAGTCAAGGCTCCACCACCTCTGCAGAAAGGAGCGATTTCTCTTTGCCATCATCGACTGGTCCAGATGCTCCTGCTCCTCGCTACTTTATGGCGCCACAGTCGTTCAACGAGGCGATTGCAAAGAGAAAAAAAGTATGCGTCCAACCATCCTGGACAGCAGCTGACCGTGCTCCTGTCAAGTTGTTGGTACTGCAGTCCCTCCCTTTCCAAATGGTGGACTCTGCACCGTTCAGAGAACTAATGCTTGTGCCGAGCCGAGATGGAGAGTTCCAAGCCGTAATTTCTTCCAAAAAAGGCAGTACCAGCACTTCATAAAATGTAGAACAGAAGGTGGGCCAGTCCTTGAGCTTATCGGTTTGTTCCAAGGTGCATGGCCCCGCGGACGTCTGGAGCTGTAACTACGGTCAGGGGCCCGTACATGTCCTTTAAGGCCCACTGGGTAATGTGCTTCCTGCCCAGGCACACCAACAACTTGGACAGGAGACGCCGCTTTCTCCTCCACGTTGTAAAACTGCGGCTCCTGCGCCAATGTCCGCCTCCTCCTCCCCCCACCACCACCCAATCTCGCCCCCACAAGTACTGCTCCATCATACCACATGGTAAGGCACAGCGGTGTCACGCAGTTATACACCTGGCTTGCCTCGGCGAACGAAGTCACACAGGGGGGAAAACTGCTGCGCGTCTTTGCAGCAAGAAATCGATGTGTGGCTTTCTCCGCGCAAACTGCAAATCTGACCATGGTGACGGACAATGGGAGTAACATGGTGTCCGCGCTGCACCGAGGAGGGATGGTCCATGCCCCTGGCATGGCACACTTGTTCAATCTGGTTGTGAAAGGTTCCTGAAGTCTTCCACCGATCTTCAGAGGATTCTGAACATGGCCAGGAAACTGTGCATGCATTTTCATCCATTCCTACAAAGCCAGCAACACCCTCCTCGAGTTGCAGCGGCAGAACGGCCTCCCCAACACACTCTGATATCGATGTTTCCACCCGTTGGAATTCCAGCCTGCACATTTTGGACGACTGTATGAACAGAGAAAGGCCATTAATGATTTTTGATGATCCAGGCGGACAGGAGTACTCCCCTGTGTAACTTTGATGTCAGCCAGAGGCAGCTCATGCGTGACACCTGCCATTTGTTGAGGCCATTCGAGGAGGCCATGTTATTTGTCAGTCACCAGGACT
Organism: Phyllomedusa bahiana; assembly: GCA_025379985.1. NCBI lineage: Eukaryota > Metazoa > Chordata > Amphibia > Anura > Hylidae > Phyllomedusa > Phyllomedusa bahiana. Next base: position 15,893 of record JAODAL010060741.1, on the reverse strand, counting down.
ACGGAATGAATAACGTCATTCCACTGCTTCATGTCCTGGAACAGATGCTGAAAAATCTGTCTGGGCAGGGGACTTCAGAGGTGGCTACTAGGTCTAGTGGCCACAGGAGTCCGGTGGGGACTGAAATGGAGGAGGAGGGAAAGGGGGAGCAGAAGCATTGTCTGGTGAAATGAGTGGATTTTCTCCCCCGGGGGAAAAGGAGAGGAGGAGCAGGACAGCGGGAAGGGGTAGAGGGGAGATGGAAGACGACCCAAATAAACCCCAAGCACCGGGGCATTAAAACAGTGGAGATGGAGGCAGGGAGCCCCTGGGAGCCCACTTGTGCAAGGGCCCCCCCAGCATGCTGTTTTTTCCCTTTGGCTAGTGACAGCCAATATTAAAGCACCCGGGCAGAGGATGATTTCCCTGGCTCCCCCAAACCCCCTTTTGGACCCCGTTTACCGGTCCAAAAGGGGGGGGGGCCTTTTTTTTCCCCACTATTGAAGGGAAAGGAAAAACTCAAATACATAGGGAAATCCCCGTAGTCAGTTGGCCGTTTGCCAATTTGGGGCTTTCCGTCCCTCCTTTTGACGGGTTTTGACCGGGGGGTTTTTTCACCTCACGTACAAACTCCCGGGGCGGCTGCGGGGGGAAGGGGGGGGGTAACGGTCCCAAATTTCATCAGCAGAAACCTAATCGGGACCCACTGATGAGTATTTCCCTTAAACCCGCCAAAGGGGAAGGGGGCATTTTCCCCAGCAGCAAAGCAGCTGGACCTGGAGCAGCCCCTTTGAACCAACAAAATTTTAAACACCCCCCGGGCCCCCCCATTTCCAGAAGACCCCTTGGACTACTGGGGCCCCAAAACGGATGTGGGGCCCCGGCAACTTGCTGATTTTGCAGGGGAAAGAACCCTTGTCCTCCCCCGGCCAGAATTTTGGCATCAGAGCAGGTGTTCATTTACGGCGGGGGCCATCGTTCCCCAAGGAGAACCCGCTTATCCGGGGGAAATGTGGAACGACTGACCTTTTTCAAAGAAATCAGGCTGGATCGGCCAGGATTTTCCACACCCCCCAATCCCTTTAGGCCAGACTACATCAGCCATGACGCCTCACCCAAACTGTGAGAAAAGAAATCTGGTTTTTAAACTACCTTCCTCACCACAAATTCCCGAAGCCGCCCCCGCCTGATGCCACACATCTCTGGGGAAATTTTTTCCCTTTCCCGCCACCAACCAAACTTTACCAGGGGCTGGTAAAGCCACCCAAACCCCCAAAACTCTGCATTGGGGGCCACTTTTGACCTCATGCTGCTGCTGGGCTGCTGACGTGCCCTCCCCCACTGTGTCATTGTCCACCTATGACCTTTAAGGGTTTTCTCCTTCCGCCGTTTACCGGTTTCCCCCCTCCCTTTTATTGTTTCAAATCCCGGGCCTAAAAAACCATTTTTTTCCACCGTCCAAAAAGTCCAAATTTTTTTAAATGTCGGACCTCATGGGTGCTGCCAGCTTTACCTTCCCCCTCTTTTGTCATTGTGCCACCTGTGGCTTTCCCCTGGTTTTTTCCCCCCCTCCAGAATGTATTTTGCCACCCTTTCCCGACCTCATGCTGCTGCCGGGCCCGGGCCTCCACACTGTGCATTGTGCCACTCTGTGGGCCTACCCTTTTTTTGGGCCCCTCCAGAATGTCATTGTGCCAATTTCTGACCCCCATGGTGGGTGCTGTGGCTGCTGCCAAGAACCCCCACACTATGGGCATTGTGCCCCTCTGGGGGCCTACTCCCTTTTTTTTTTTGGGCCCCCTCCCCGAATTTTCATTTTGCCACTGTCTGACCTCCCTGCTGCTGCCGCCGACACTTCCCCCTCTCTGCCCTTTTGGGGCCCCTCTTGGGGCCCACTCCCGTTTTGCCACCTCCAGAATTTTATTTTTTAAACCCCTATCTGACCTCATGCGCGCCGGGCCCTGACCCCCACTCCCCTTTCCCTTGTGCCACTTTGTTGCCTACTTCTGTTTTTGCCACCTCCAGAATGTCATTGTGCCACTGTCTGACCTCATGCTGCTGCCGCCGTCACCTCCACTCTCTGTCATTGTGCCACTCTGTGGCCTACTCCTGTTTTTGCCACCTCCAGAATGTCATTGTGCCACTTTCTGACCTCATGCTGCTGCTGTGGCTGCTGCTGTGACCTCCACATTGTGTCATTGTGCCACTCTGTAGCCTACTCCTGTTTTTGCCACCTCCACACTCTGTCATTGTGCGACTGTCTGACCTCATGCTGCTGCCACCGTGACCTCCACACTGTGTCATTGTGCCACTCTGTGGCCTACTCCTGGTTTTGCCACCTCCAGAATGTCATTGTGCCACTTTCTGACCTCATGCTGCTGCTGTTGCTCCTGCCGTGACCTCCACACTCATTCATTGTGCCACTCTTTGGCCTACTCCTGTTTTTACCACCTCCAGAATGTCAGTGTACCACTATCTGACCTCATGCTGCTGTGGCTGATGCCGTCACCTCCACACTCTGTCACTGTGCCACTCTGTGGCCTACTGATGTTGCCACCTGAGCCCTCAGCTTGTTTTTTTCCAGCTGGCCCTGCCATGACTTTATCAGGCTGTATTCCCGCTTCAGTTTTTTGGTCAGTTTTGCCCTCTTAAGTGCCCAGGGAATTTTAGAGTGAAGCGATTCTAGTAGCGGCGGCAGTCATTTGCGTGTCATACTAAAACACAGCATTGTATGAAGACCAAACCAAGCTCCCTCTGCATATTTAACCATAACACAACGTTCTACACACCCCACAGGCTCCATGCTGCCTGGAAATAGCTGTTTTTGTAACACAATTTGTCCCAAAGTAATTCAGACCGAAACAAATTTTCTCGGAAAATTCGTCGAAGTCGGCGAACCGAATTTTTGAGAAATTCGCCCATCTCTAGTAGATATACATGGGGGTTATAACAATAATATAATTCTAGTTGGGGTCTGCTGTAGGCCCCCAAATATAGCAGAACCCATGGAAGATGTACTCCCCAGGCAAACAGATGAGGCAGCTAATCAGAATGAAGTTGCTATTATGGGCGACTTTAACTACGCAGACATAAATTGGGAAACTGAAACCTGTGTCTCTCATAACAGGTTTTTGTCAATAGCTAAAGATATTCACCTCTCCCAACTGGTGCAGGAGCTGACTAGAGGGAAGGCCCTTCTAGACTTAATATTGACTAGTAGACCGGACAGAGTAACAAAGGTTCAGATTGGGGAGCACCTAGAAAATAGAGACCACAAAATAATAAATTTCCATTTATCCTTCAATAAAGTTTTCTTGAGATGCCACAAAAATCCTGAATTTCAAGAAAGCTCATTTGAATCTGCTTAGAGAGGCCCTAAACTGCATTGACTAGGACAAGATGTTTACCCCTTACCGCCGGAGCCGTTTGGCCTTCTGACAGAGTCCTATTTTTAAATCGGGGATTTCTCTTTATGTAAATAACTTTTGACACTTTTACCTATCCATTTTAATTCAGAGATTGTTTTTCGTGACAATTTGTCTTTAAGAATTAAAAAAATTTGGTTCAAAAAGTCTGTTTATTTTGTAAAAAAATATCAAAATATCATCGGAAAAATTTGAAAATTACCAATTTCAAATTTCAAAATTTCTGCATGTAAGACAGATATTATTCCACCAAATATTTTATAACTAGCATCAACCCAAATGTCTACTGTAGGTTGGCATAATTTTTTAAATGTATTTTCTTTTACGACATTAGGGGGCTTAGGAATTTAGCACAATACAATTTGCAATATACATTTTTTTATGGACCAGTCCAGTTCTAATGGCACTTTGATTGGCCTGTATGGTAGGTACCCCCATAAAGGACTTCATCGAAGAAACTACACCCCTTAAAGTATTCAAAACAGAATTTAGGAAGTTTATTATCCCATTAGGTGTTTCACAGGAATTAAAGCAAAGTGGAAGTGAAATTTCAAAATTTCACTTTTTTTTGCAGATTTTCAATTTTTATCTATTATTCACAAGAACACGGTAGATGTGATCAGTGAAATTCAACTTAATATTGCTTCCTCCGATTCTGCTGTTTTCAGAGATATCCCATATGGGGCCCTATTGCTCTATTTGGCTCAACCACAAGCCCCAGAATAGGAGGACCCCCTACCGGACTTTGGGGTCTCATTTTCATTACGATTTTATTTAAGCGCCATTTCAGGCTTGCGGATGCCCTAAGGTGCTAAAACTTAATAAACACCTGTAAAACACCTATAGCTTTTTATGTTTTATTACTTTTACACAATAGAAATAGGTCTATAAAAAATTGCGTTTTTATGTTGTCCTATTCTGACAGTCATAAATTTTTCAATTTTCTGTATACGGAGCTGACTATGGGCTTGTTTTTTGCGGGATGAATTGATGTTTTTATTAATACCATTATGGGGTGCATATGTCGCTCTGATCATTTTTTATAAAGGTGTTTCAGGCATTTTGAACAAAATACAGCATTCCTGGTAGTGTTTTTTATTTTTTACAGCGGTCACCGTGTGGTATAAATGACATGCTAGTTTTACTCAACAAGTCGATACGATTACAGCGATACACAATTTATATATTTTTGTATGTTTTACTGCTTTTACACAATAAAAAACACTTTTATTCAAAAAGGGAAACACATTTTTGTATCGCCATAATCTGAGAGCCATAATTTTTAATTTTTCTGTGTACGGAGCTGTGTAAGGGCTTGTTTTTTGCGGGATGAGTTGACATTTTTATTGGTATAATTTTTTATTAGTTTTAAATCCGTTTTTGGATTTGGATATTTTTATTTTTAACAGCACTCACAGTGCAGTCTCCATGACCAGTTAGCTTTGCTCCCTGGGTCAATATGATTATGGCGATACCCAATTTATATAGTTTTTTTTTTTTTTCAGCACTTAAAAAAAAAAAAAAAAAAAAAAAAGGGTTTTATTGTGTAACACAATATTTATGCATCGCTGTCTTCTGAGAGCTATAACTTTTTTATTTTTCCGTATACAGAGCTTTGTAAGGATGTTTTTTGCGGGATGAACTGACGTTTTAATTGGTACAACTTTGGCGTTTATATGAGTTTTTAATCACTTTTAATTCCATTTTATGTGCTGTGGGATGAACAAAAATCACAATTCTGTGGCTGTTTTTTTTTTATTTGACGGCGTTCACCGTACGGGTTAATTAACATGACAGATGTATAGGGTGGGTTGTTATGCACACGGCAATATCAAATATGGGTACTTTATTTATTTTTGATCTTTTTTGGGGCGATTGGCGTTTGTAAAGGGGAAAAGGACGATGTACGTTTTTTATTTTATTTTTTGTGTTTGTGTTTTACTTTTTTTTACTTTTTTTAACTTTTTCAAATTTTTTCACTTTTCCCCATTGGGGATTTGCAACAGCAATCGTCAGATTGCTGTTACTATGGTAGACCTGTACACAGTATTGCTGCTGTGTACTGATCGCCATGGTAACTGCCAATCACCATGCCCACAATGCATTGCGGGCATGATGACGTAACCAGACTACCCGTATGCTTTCAGAAAGCATCCGGGGAGTTGAGGAAGAAGACCAGTAGCGGCGCAATTGTAGGCAGGGGGAGCTCACTCTTCCTGCCTGCGGTTTCATTATTGCGATAATGAAGCATTTTTCACCTGCGGCTGGAGCTCACTCTGGCCGTGGGTGAGGCGGCATGAGGCCAGCGGTAATATGCATACATCCAATGTCGGGAAGGGGTTAGAAATAAAAGATCAGATAACAAATAGGAGATCTTTAAAAACATCTTAAGTGCTCACTGTGAGAGGTACATTCCTTAGGGATATAAAATGATTAGAAACAGGAAAAAAACAATGTGGATCAACAGAGATGTAAAGGAGGCAATAAACAGCAAAAAGAAAGCGTCTAAGCTCCTTAAACAGAAGGGCAGTGAAGAGGCACTTAAAAATAAAATATGTAAAATGATGATAAAGGCAGCAAAGCTGGAGACAGCAAGGCAGATTGCCAAATAGAGGAACACTAACCTCAAAATATTTTTAACTATATAAATTGTGAAAAAGATTAAAACAGAAAATATTGGCCCTTTGAAAAGTAATGAGGGAAGTATGGTGGAGGGTGATGAGGAGAAAGCAAACCAATTAAACAATTTTTTCTCCACTGCATTTACTAAGAAAAATGACTTTCCTGTTGACAAGCAGAGGGATAAGGTAAACTCCACCTTAGTTGTTTCTTGTATAACACAGGAGCTCCGTCTTAAGAAAATTAAAATAGACAAATCACCAGGTCCTGATAGTATACACCCTGTGTCCTAAAGGAATTAAGTAATGTGATAGACAGGCCCCTATTCTTAATATTTATGGACTAACACCCTGAATAATGGGGTGTGTCCCAAAGGATTTGCGCATGGCAAATGTGGTGCCACTATTAAAAAAGGGGTCAAAAAGTGATCCTGGAATCAATAGGCTGGTAAGTTTAACCTCTGTTGTAGGTAAAATGTTTATAGGTAGACTGTTTTCTAAAAGATTCTAAACTGGAGTATCTCACTGAAAATAAATGTACAACTGCATTCCTGTATGAGTTTATGAAGGATTAGTCATGTCAAACTAATCTCATCAGCTTCTATAAGGAGCATAGTTCTAGACTGGATTGGATATCATATATCTAGATTTTTCTAAAAAAATGTTATATGGTGCCACATAAAAGGTTGGTAAGTAAAATGAGAATGCTCGGACTTGGGGAAAATGTGTGCAAGTGGGTAAGTAACTGGCTCAGGGATAGAAAACAAAGGGTGGCAATTAACGGTACATACTCAGACTCCTGTTACTAGTGGGGTACCTCAGGGGTCAGTATTGGACCCTGTTCTCTTTATTATATTCATTAACAATCTTACACATGGATTGCACAGTAGAATATCAATCTTTGCAGATGATACTAAGCTTTGTAAAGTAATCAATACAAAAGAGGACAATGTGTTATTAAAAAGGGATCTGGATAAGTTGAAGGCCTGGGCAGACTGCAAAACCCAGGAAGATTAGCAAGATTAGGGTTATTTAGTTTAGAGAAAAGTTGGCTTCGGGGGGACATAATAAATATGTTTAAATATATTAAAGGTCAATATAGAGATCTCTCCTAGGATCTATTTATAACCAGGACTATATTGAGAACCAAGGGGGCATTCTCTACGCCAAGAGGAAAGAACGTTTCTACATAAACATAGAAAGAGATTTTTTACTGTAAGAGCAATGAGACTATGGGATTCACTAACAGAGTTCAAAAAGGGCCTGGATGCATTTCTGGAGTGTAATAATATAACAAGTTATAGTGACTAGGATTCTTAATGAGGGTCATTGATCCAGGGATTTATTCTGATTGCCAGATTGGAGTCGGGAAGTAATTTTTTCCCCTAAAATGAGAACAATTGGCTTCTACCTCTTGGGGATTCCTCTGGATCAACATTATAGGAAAATAGGCTGAACTTGATTGACGTCTGTTTTTATTTGGCCTTACAAACTAAGGCCAATCAAAAACATCGGAGTCCACCTGGAGGAGAGGTAAGCCTACAGGGGATCCCCCTTTTCCTCCCCATCGATCACCTGGGTACACTCCTAGTACTCCTCCTGGGCCCCAAGAACCACATACCCAGTAACTGACCCGCGCAAATGCTTCACCTGTAGCAAAGTGGGGCATGTAAGTGCCACGTGTCCCGACATGATGACGAGTGCCCCTACTCCTACAAAATCTCCCAGGGCAGGGCCCTCTATTTACATTGTGGATGGGGCTGAAGGGAAGAAGAAGCACAATTTACAGCCTGTTACCGTGGGCAACAAAGTTACAGTTGGCTTCAAGGACAGTGGTGCAGTCACCTGACTGTGGTGCGCCCAAAATTGGTGAATTCTGAGGACATAATTACTGGGAAGACAATGTCCCTGACTGAATATGGAGGATTCAGCTTGGCTGTTCCCATGGCCCGTGTTTATTTGGACTGGGAAGTGGGCAGAGGAATGAGAGAAGTGGGGATTTCTGACTCTATTCCAGCAAATGTGTTATTAGGAATGGATCTTAGAGTAATGGAAATTAATTATGTTCCTGTCCCCCCACTGGATTCTTCCCCAGCAACCCAGATATGTGGTTCCCCACAGGCCCTGTGCACAGATTCAAGGGAATGCCCTGATGTCTCAGAGTGGGTACTCTACTGGACAATGTCCTCGCTGTGAGTAATGTGAATGTTGATAACAGTTTATATGTTGCAGCTGTAACTCGCAGTCAGAATGATTGTCATCCTCAGGCTTGTAAACCTGCTGCTCTCTCCCAGACAGCATCTCTTGATTAGGAGGGGTCACACACTGCAGCCAACACAGATAGCCCAGCATCTGCTGCCGACCCCCCCTCTGCAAGTGATATGCAACCTGATAGCCACGGCTTTCAGGCAGCTCTACTGTCCGATCATAGCTTATATAAACTAAGGGGGCTGGCAGATAATCCTCCCCCTAAGTCTAGCAATGAAAGGGTGTACTGGGACCAGGGCAAGCTGTATACAGAGACTGTGGCTTACTCACACCAACCGTGGGAATCTGAGAAGCGACTGGTGGTTCCATATCCATTCATGGAACAACTACTGAAGATCCCTCATGAGATTCCTTTAGCCAGGCATTTGGGCGTACATAAAACCAAAGCTTGGCTAATTTATAATTTTATTATCCAAATATGGGGACTGACATAGCCAACTACTGTCGTTCATGTATGGTCTGCCAGCGGGTAGGTAAGGCGGGGAATGTTTCCAAGGCTCCATTAATCCCCTTACCAATCATCGATGAACCTTTCCAAAGAGTGGCAGTGGATGTTATAGGTCCGCTTGCAGTCCTCAGCAGTTCTGGAAAGCGCTTTATTCTGACAGTAGTTGACTATGCCACCCGATATCTGGAGGCTGTGGCCATGTCCTCTATACGGGTAGACAATGTTGCTGATGCCCTGTTATCTGTGTTTTCACATGTTGGGTTTCCTCGGGAGATGTTAACTGATCAGGGGACTCAGTTTATGTCAAACCTAATGCAGAGCCTCTGCAAGAAAATGCAGGTGCAGCACCTGACAGCCACCTCTATCATCCACAGACTAATGGGTTGTGTGAACGTTTTAATGGGACATTAAAGCAGATGCTCAAAATGCTGGTGGAAACCCATGGCTGAGATTGGGAGCGATATCCACCCTATCTTCTGTTTGCCTACAGGTAGTTGCCCCAGGCCTCAACAGGGTTCTCCCCATTTGAACTCCTTTATGGGAGAAGAGTAAGGGGGCCCCTGGATTTGATTAGGGAGTCCTGGGAGAGTAAACTGGAGACTCCAGAAGTCTTTGTTGTGGAGTACATGATGAAGCTCAGGGAAAAGATGCAGGCACTTAGCAGTGTCGTGCACGACAACATGACACAAACCGAGGCAAAGCAGAAACTGTGGTATAACTGTAATGCCTGGTAATGGACCTACGAGGCAGGGTAGAAGGTTTGGGTACTGGTCCCCATGCTGCAGAATAAATTACAGGCTGCATGGGAAGGCCCCTACACGGTCTCAATGACGTTACCTATGTAGGGTCCCTGGATGACAAGCGGCAAAAGGTGTTCCATGTAAATATGTTAAAGGCACATCACTCCAGGGAGCCCTGTGTTCTGCCTGTGTGCAGTATGCCCGAGGAAGGGGAGAAGGATGTCCTGATAGACCTATTGGCTTCAACACAGGACACAGACACACTTGAGGCTGCACAATTTAACCCTCGGTTAGCCAACATACAGAGGTCTGAACTTCACCAAGTACTGATGGCTTATCGGGTAGACAGGTAGACCAGGGAGAACTCAGCCATCCACCATGTGGATACTGGCACTTACCCCCCCACCCCATAAGGCAACCTGCTTATTGGGTTTCAGCAGAGGTGAAAGGTAACATGAGGGGGAAAATAGAAGAGATGTTGGCCTTAGGGGTCATACAAAAATCCCAGAGTGGCTGGGCCTCACCAGTGGTTCTTGTCCCAAAAGAGGAGTGAACGACAAGGTTCTGTATGGATTATAGAAGGTTAAATTTCATCACAGTCTTTGATGCCTTTCCCATGCCCAGGATAGATTAGCTTTTACATCAGCTGGCTGCTGCATTATACCTTACCATCCTGAACTTGATCAGGGGATATTGACAGATTTCCCTGACCAAGGAAGCCCAGGAAAGTTCTGCCTTCATAAACCCATTTGGGTTGTATGAATTTTTAGTTATGCCAATTGGTATGAAAAATGCCCTTGCCTCATTTCAGCGCCTGCTCAATCAACTGCTAGAGGGATTTGATGGGTTTGCTGTTGCCTATCTTGATGATATAGCCATTTTTACCAATTTCTGGGAGGAGCACCTTGCACATCTTTCCCAAGTCCTAGAGAAGCCAGGGAAGTGTCAGATAGCCATGGCCAAGGTATACTATTTAGGACACCGTGGGTGGGGTGCTAAGGCTTGACCAGGAGAAGACAGAGGCAATTACAGCCTGGCCCGAACCGAAAACTAAAAAACAGGTGATGTCCTTTTTAGGTACAGCTGGCTACTACAGGAAGTATGTCCTGAACTACAGTGCCCTAGCAAAGTCCCTAACTGACCTCACCAAGAAAAAACTTCCCCAAATTGTCTCTTGGACTCCCCAATGTGAGCAGTCATTTGCCGCCCTAAAGGCTGCCTTTTCCAGCTCACCTGTCCTCCAGGCTCCAGACTTCTCTCAAAGGTTTGTGGTCCAAACTGACACCAGCACTTATGGGCTAGGTGTGGTCCTCAGTCAGGTGAATTCAAAGGGGGGAGGAGCACCCAGTTCTGTACCTGAGCAGGAAACTCCTGCCAAGGAAAGTCTCCTTTGCCACAATTGAGAAGGAGTGCTTGGCAATCGTGTGGGCCCTAAGGAAACTACAACCCTACCTCAACTTTACAGTAGTCAGTGATCATAACCCACTTAGCTGGCTCAACAGAGTAGCTGGCGACAATGGGAAGCTGCTCAGATGGAGCATGGTGCTGCAGCAATATGATTTTACCATACAACATAAAAAGGGCATTGAGCATGGCAATGCAGATGGTCTCTCTCGCCAGAGGAGGACGGAGGCAGAGGTGGGCTCAGGAAATGGCAGGTGAGCCAATCCCCCACACCCACTCCAAAAGGGGAAGGTGTAATGTTACTAGAAATGATGTGCATTCTGTATTGTCATTAAGCCATTTCTTATATTGTCAGTATACCATTTCTGTAGTTCATAGACCTCCACCCCCTATGCAAATGGAATTTGTAGCCTAGGACTGTGGAACATCACACAAGTCCTTTAGACAATTCTATTACCGCGCTTGTTTATATAACCCAGGGCTGCATCTGCTAAGAAGCATATTTATGGCAATTTTATTGCTTTTAGTATATACAAGTGTCATTAATACTTGATAGAAGGCCAAAACCGTATCAGCCCAGAGGTGACCTGTGACCTGTCCACCACCATAAAAGCTTAGCCACAAAAGTTCAGAGTTCAATAACCTGTCAACACTGAAGCACAGCCCGTGAATGCCATCTAGCATTAAGCATCAAGGGTCCGCACACCTCATTATATCTTCAGCCAGTGAAGTCTGCCTAATTATCATAATTAGCTGATGAGAGGTTTGGAAACCTGAGAAGGCTGAGTGGTTTATAAGACCCATTGTCCAAGTTTCAGGTTTTGGGGTTCAATTCTGGATTGAGCTGTGTTCCATTTCTTCTTCCGTGCCCCCGGATCTGAAAGCCGACCATTGTAAGTGTAAGGACTTTCTAAGTTTTCTCCCTTGGATTTCATAACTGTTTGCTAACGAAAATCATATTAATTGTTATTGTATTTTTTATGTAAGCACTGTACCCTCTATTATTAATATTAAAAAATTAATACGTTTAGTTCTTGTTGCTGTACGAATCCATGCCTTTGAAGAGATGTTTTTAACCCTGTAGCTGCTGGAGAGCAGTGAGGTAACCTTGTAAGCATTTTTAAGTGTATTTTTGGATCAGAGTTCATCCCTCTGATTTCCTTTTCTTTTGGATTATTGACGAAGGTGGTGGCAGCGGATATATTTTTGGGGTGCTGGAACTGTCTTGTGGTATGCTGATTTGCCACCTGAGTGAGAGGGGAGTGCAAAGTGGAAATAAATCAACTCCATTACAGTGGCCCCCAGTCACTTGCTGGTGAGTGTGTACGTGACAAAGGATAAATGGAAATTTATTATATTGTGATCACTATTTCTTAGGTGCTCCCCAACCTGAACCTTTGTTACTCTGTCAGGTCTGTTAGTGAGTAGTAAGTCTAGAAGGGGCCCCTTCCCTTAGTTGGCCCTCACCTTTTGGGAAAGGAAATTATTTATTGAAAAAAAACTGTTTCCTTTATGAGAGTAAGGTCTCGTTTCCCAATTTTGTTGGGTATGCCTCATTTTTTCCCCGCGTACATTTTCCCATGGGTTTGTTATATTTGGGGCCCTAAAAGCAGACCTTAGTAGAATTATATTTGTTATTACCCCCATGTACCCCCCCTTTTCATTTCATTTTTAGTGTTTGGAAAAAAATGAAGGGGGTGCTTGTTGGTATCTATGAGTTTTGATTGGTTGCTATGGGCTCTGATTGGTTGCTATGAGCTTTTATTGGTTGCTATGGGCAATAACGAAAGTGTTAGACCTAGACAGTTTCCATACATGTCCCCTTAAGGGTCTGTCCACATGGCACTGGTTTTCAATTGGATTTTTATATGGTTTTAAAATAAAAAAAATCATCTAAAAACAGACTGTCACTCATCCCCATAGACTTAATTAGAAAATTCAAGCTGTAGTCCAAACAGCTCAGATTTTCTGATGGTAAATTGCTGTCTTAAAAAACTGTTTAGTTGATTTTTTAGCGGACCTGAAATGTTTGAAAAGGGGGGGTGAACCGCAAAAGGGGAAAAATTTTTTTTTATTTAAAAATTATTTGTAGAAATTTATTTTCAATTTGGTACCTATTAGGAGTAGATATATTTGGGTAGAAAAATTGAGCGAGAGTAGAAGTTAGATAAAAAGAAAGTAGATATGAAATATAGAAGAAGTAGAGATAGTAAAAGAAAGTTGCTAGATAAAAATAGATAAATAGAAAGATAGATATATAGATAAATATACATAGAGATAGATAGAAAGATAGATAAATATACACAGAGATAGGTAGAAAGATAGATAGATATAGATAGAAAGAAAGAAAGAAAGATAGAGATAGATAGATAGGTACATATATATATGTAAATAGATAAATATAGAGATAGATAGAGATAGATAGATAGATAGATAGATAGATAGATAGAGGAGGTAGATTTAGGTAGATAGATAGAAAGATAGATAGATATAGAAAGATAGATAAAAAGATATACACTCACCGGCCACTTTATTAGGTACACCTGTCCAACTGCTCGTTAACACTTAATTTAAATCACCCAATCTACATGGCGGCCCAACTCAGTGCATTTAGGCATGTAGACTTGGTCAAGCCCAAATCTCCTCAGTTCAAACCGAGCATCAGTATGGGGAAGAAAGGTGATTTGAGTGCCTTTGAACGTGGCAGGGTTGTTGGTGCCAGAAGGGCTGGTTGGTATTTCAGAAACTGCTGATCTCCTGGGATTTTCACGACAACCATCTCTAGGGTTTACAGAGAATGGTCCGAAAAAGAAAAAAACATCCAGTGAGCGGCAGTCCTGTGTGGGGAAAAATGCCTTGTTGATCCCAAGAGGTCAAGAGGAGAATGGGAGATGGTTCGAGTGATAAAAAAGGCAAAAGGGGACTCAAATAGCCACCGTTACAACCAAGGTAGGCAGAAGAGCATTTCTGAACGCACAGTACGGCAAACTTTGAGGCAGATGGGCTACAGCAGCAGAAGACCACCGGGTGCCCCTCCTTTCAGTAAGAACAGGAAACTGGGCTCCAATTTGCTCAAGCTCATCGAAATTGGACAGTAGAAGATTGGAAAAACGTTGGCCCGGTCTGATGGTCTCGATTTCTGCTGCAAAATTCGGATGGTAGGGTCAGAATTTGGCGATCAAAAAACATGAAAGCATGGATCCATCCTGCCCTTTTTATCAACGGTTCAGGCTGGTGGTGGTGGTGTCATGGTGTGTGGAAAAATTTTCTTGCACTCTTTGGGCCCCTTGGTACCCAAATTTAGCATCGTTGCAACACTTGTTGAATCTATGCCACGAAGAATTGAGGCAGTTCTGAAGGGCAAAAGGGGGTCCAAACCGTTAAATAGCATGGTGTTTACCTAATTAAAAGTGGCGGTGAGTGTATATATTTTATATATAGTTATATTATATATTTATATTATATATATATATATAGTATATATTTTATATATATATTATATATTTTATATAATTATAAAAGATAGAAAGATGTAGATGATATAAAGTAGATGATAGAAAAAATAGATATAACTAGATATAAATAGAAAGAGATAAATATATAGATAGATATAGATAAATAGAGATAGTAAGATATATATAGATAAAATATAGAGATAGCTATATAGCGATAGATAGATAGATAAAGATATAGATAAATAGATAGAGCTATACATAGATAAAAAGATAGAGACAGAAAGATAAATAGAGATATATATAGATAGATATAAATCGATATAGACAGATAGATATAGATAAATAGAGATAGATATAAATAGAGATATATAGAAAGAAAGATAGAGATAGATAGAGCTAGATAGATATAAATAGATATAGACAGACAGATAGATATAGATAGATAGAGCGCTAGATAGATATAGATAAATAGATATAGATAGATATAAATAGATATAGATAGAAGAAAAAATGCGGTCCCCGGCGCACATCTATTCAAACCTCCGGGAGGCGTGGAATATTGTATAATAAAGATTTTATTTGATGTAAAACAAACTCATGAACAGAGCAAAAAACCTTTTAAAAACATGAAGTAATAAAATCACTAACGACGCCTTTCTCACCGATACTGGCGCTACCTCAGGAATTGTGATTCAAGAAAGTGCCAGGAAACACATTAGTTTAAATATTTTCCGCACTTCTCATTGGGCTGCGGGGCTAGCCAATAACATTGCGAGCGACAGTAAGCCATTCTTTTCTATGGAGTGGTGTTAGCCAATCAAAAAAACAGGCGGTACAGTTTAAAATACATGAAAAGAAGAAATAAGAAAGGTGATTGGCTGAAGAAACTGGGGGCTTGGTTCGCTCAGCCAATCAGGGAGAGGGCTACTCTGCTCCATTATACTCTATGGGAAAAAAATCAGCCAATAGAAAAGGCAAGTGTCCGTGCCATTATACTCTATAGGAAACCTATGGATAATGTAATTGGTTCAGGATCGGGCGGCAGATATGAACTGACCAATCACAGGTGATGCGTTGGTAATACTGTATAACTGAAGGGCGCATAGAAGGGTGCGTTCTAAAATTACAAATGCCCGTAGAGAACTGTCATAGCCTTGTGATTGGTTAGAAAAAAGAGGACTCGTCTCCTTCAGCCAATCAGGATGCAGTCACGGGCAATGGTAGTGGATCCTCTGGACCACCGCAAGCGATGGCGTAAGCCACGCCAGGGAGCAGAATCTAAGTAGGTCCCGGTTTTCACCAGAGCCTGCCGCAAAGAGGGATGGACTTGCTGCGGCGGGAAGTCTACCAGGTCGCTACCCTGACGTGACTTGCTTGCGGAGGGGAGCCGAGGGTTTTAGCGTGGTACAAAATCGTAAGGCAGGCTCGTAGTCGGGGACAGGCAGAAGGTCAAGGCAGGCGGCAATGGTTCGTGGTCGGAGACAGGCAGGAAGGTCAGGGCTGGCGGCAAGATTCGTGGTCGAGGAATGGAGGCAAATGGTTTTGGGACTGTAATT